>DWLS01002301.1:0-18480 GCA_018246255.1 Pachliopta kotzebuea
TTATGTTAGTTACAAAATTTTAAAAACTTATCTTACATCAACAAAACATCTGTCACGACTTCCCTATAAGAAGTTTCTCCCAATGGTTTTTAAGAGGGTAATCAGGTCTAGCAGCTATCATCATCAAGACGCTGATAAAAATACGTAAAATATCTTACCTAATTCAGCAGGCTCGCTCATAATGGCTCTCGAATGACTTTATTTTTAAGCACTACAATCAATCACTCACATATTAGATATTGGTATTAACTTATTATATACTTAATAATAATGAAGCGTAATTACATGCATACAAAGTATGTACTTAAAACATTTTTTAAAAAAAAAATATTAATCACATCGACACTAGCAATAAACAACTGGCTATAGCTCAACCACTAAAACAACACTAATTACTTTAACAGCAATCAATATCAATTTTTAAAAATCGAACACTTGCGCTGGTTCTGCTTTTTAATAAATATTTAATATCAAACTTCATGTGAGTTAACACTTAGAGGTCCTGTGATTTTTTATAACAAGGAAATAGATCTTTTCTGCCATTTTCCAATTAGGATAACGTCATGCACATCTCCCCGGTTTGTAGTATTACTTACTTTTTAGGTATTGAACTACTGCTTAAGTTAATATCAATGCAAGACTTCCACGTATTTGGCCACGTCGCTCTACCTATACAGTATCTGAACAGAGCCATGGTGACAGCGAAGAGGGCGCCACAAGAGGTCAGTACATAATCAGTTGTCTTATTTTTATCTAACTTGTAAATCATTATACACAAATCTACTACTTTTACGTGAGGAAAAACTTTTTTTGTAATATTTATTTTTAATTTTTGGCAGTAAATATTGAAACTTTTTTACAAATACCTTAACTCATACAATTTTAAAACCCGGTTTCTATGTTCCTTTTTACTAATATTTATCGAAATTAATATAACGTGTTATTTCTAGTTGGACTTCAGAGTGGGGTGGGCCGACATGGATTTCGGTTTCACAGGCATATGGCACTGGAAATCGCTACTTGACTTCGTCTATGTTTACAAACTCTATACTCCGCTCGACGGCTTCGAGGAGAACGGACTGGTGCTAAAAAATGTGTTTGGCGGTGGTTTGGATACTGAGCTTTCTATGCGTCTATCAACGCACAAGGTATGTTTTGCTAACATATAATTTCATATCTTCATAATTAAACATAAACTATAAGTAGATGATATTGCGATTTCTAAACGACTGCAGAGTTTTAATCTAGATTACTATGTAAAATTTCAAGATGTAGTTAATCTTATTAATATCTTGATCATCATCCGATAGACGATTATTGCTACTTTTAGATCTCCCTAAATAGCTCTAGGACGTCGATTTTCCTACATAGCTCGCATTCAGTTCTTTCTGGTGACGTAGGCGAGATTGTCAGTTTACCTTGCAGTTTCTTCCATAACCATATTCTCTATTAATTTTTATTCTCTTATAAATAATTGTTTAATTTTTTTTTTCAGTTTGGTGTAGCAATCCTGTTAGTGGACAAAGGCAAAGGTCTGTTGGATGTACTCAAGGACCGTTTTCAGCACAAGCCTAGCGACCCGGACATGTTTGTCGAGAACTTTGATACCATGGCCAGTGTGGTCCTTGACACGCTGTACTATCCAACGATAACATTCCACGCGCACATGTTGAAAGTGAGATTTTTTTTTAATTGTAACTAAAAAAATCCTATGTTGTTTGAATATGAACATATTATGTGATCTCCTACACATGCAGTTTTTTTATTTTTTTGCAAAAGAGCATAATGTGTACCTTAAATAAAAATAGTATAACACTAAAAAACTCTTATGGCAGCATACTTCATATAAGGATGGCAGCTGGCCTAGCCCTAATACCATCTATACTCTATAACATGTGGCCTTAAAGTGGGAACAACGACTTCCATGCTACATGCCAAGCCCTTAACCACAAAGCCACAAAAACCGTATTCTAACCTTAAAGTTATAAAGTTGTGTTAATATCTACTAAATTTTTATTAAATAAACCCTGTGTTTAATTTAATTTTCAGTTTGTTGGTCCGGAGGCAGAGGACATCATGGAAGCCAATGCCACCTTATATTTACCTAATAAATCACCTATTGTTTTAACTGATATATTTGTTTTAGAGGTAACATATTTTTTATTAACACTTCACTTTAATTTCGCAATTAATAAATGACAATGAGATAAGATAGTGAAGAGTACTTATTCCAAATATGGCTCCGGCATGTTACCATCCGGAACACAGTACTGCTGTGTTAACTTTAGAGAAACAAATTTATGGTTGTAAGCTAGTCTTGAGAGCAAGGGTTCAAAAAAAACATAAACTTACACTACATATATTTCAAGATTCGATTAAATCACTACTTTATTACTAAACAAAATCTACAAATCAAAGTGAGTAGATCTTAACTCTACTATAAAATGACCAATATGTGTCAATAATAACTAATATTTTTCTTCTGATAAAAAAACTGATCTCGCTGGTTCTTTTTTAGGATCTAACTTAATTATATTATTGCTTTTTGGTAAAAGAACAGTAAAATAGGTAAATCACAACCTGGATGTTTTTTTTAAATTATTATTAATGTTACAGGAATACACAGTGATGAGAAATACTCTAAACCTGGTAACACCATTCCAAGCAGTCCAAGAACTGAAGTCAGTATACACGGTGGATATTACCATGGGGGAAAAGTTTAATGTGACATGTGTTGCACTCCTCTATAATGGAACTTATTGGCATGAGGTATAAACATTAAATGAATAAATCCACATGTCATAACCATGTACCCATGTGAAAAAACGTACCCAACCAAATTAAACTGTATATGACCCTGACACAGGACAGAAACAAGGATCAGAGTCCTCTGTAGTATTCGCTAAACTTTTGTGATTAATTATTATTATAAAATAGACTTGTTTATCGACAGATCTCTTACAAAATACTATACGAGTACGAGTGTGGCGAAGATGAGGCGTACCGATCATACGTGGCTTCCGTAGGCATCGCAACCCCGCTGCCTGTGCTTCCTGGTCTGGAAGCGCGTGTCACCGCCCGCTTGGAAGATGCGCTATGGAAAATGTCCGCCGACATCGCCATGCCGTCGTTCACCGTCACAGCTGTCGCAAGGCTCGAGGTCAGTGTTAACACAACACTGTTGCCAGATTTTTAATTGCTTAAAAATAACAGGTTTCGTACCCATTGAACTTCAGCTACCATTGAGAATGCTCGCTTGGGTGCCGATATGTTTCAAAAATAGCGGCTATTAATTTATTTGATACAATATAATTTGAACCATTTTATAAGTCATAAAACCATTATATAAAAGCACTTTTGAACAGTTGGAGTTTACTTAAAGAATTTGTATTTCAGCTTGACGATCCCTTTGTGGAAACATCGGGAAGTTTGAACCTTACGTCTGCGTACTTAGAGGATTACTTTATCAAGATGGAATTCAAGAAAGACTTCTCCGACGTTGAAAGTGTGGTAGGCGGCGGTATACAAATTCAACAAGGCGATCAAAATAACTATGTGAGTTCTTAGTGTTTTTTTAAAAAAAAAACGCTTAATCACGCAATTATTATTATCACTCTCAAAAAAACTTACATTCAAATAACTCCTCTATCACCATGGAAACTGCACTAAATATTTTTTATAACCATTGTTTGCTAGCTATTTGCGGACGTCGTGTGGAGGCCTCCGCCATCTCGACACATACGTTTTAAAGCTCGCGGCGCACTTGTCCCGGTTGTAGAACCTTCCGACCTGACTCTGCAGTACAGCGAAGAAGTGTCTCAAAGAACACTCACATTGGACTTCAACACAGCCGACAATTACTACTCATTGAAAGCGGACCAAAGGCCTGTTTCTTTAAATGTGGCTCTAAGTAGTCCGCATAAAGGTTTTAGGTAAGGTCAACATCACATCTATCTCTACTTCGTTTACCTCGCTGAAGAGGGTCATATCCCGTTTCTGTAGAAAAGATGTCGCGCCAAGTGGCTTTTTCTTAGGTACTGTAGACGTGACTGCACATTCCCATAGTGATAAGTCGATTATCATATCTTCACAGCAAGTATACAGGTTTGCTGCAAAGGTACCAAATTTTATTTAGGGGGGTGACAAGTTATATTTCGGTGGATTCAAAAATCGTACCACTTAATAAGTCCCTAACATGTGGCTCCGGAATGGAAACAGGGACCTTCGTGTTATTTGGAAAGCAGTTAGTTACTGTGCTACAAAGATGAGTTTGTTTATGAAAAAGAAAACTTTTTCAGGGCTATGAAGTTAATAACCGAGTTCCAAAACGACGATATACGAGGTTCATTCGTAACAGATACCACGGAGTACGGTATCAGTGGCAAAGTTACTAATAGACAACCGCTGGAGGTAAATGTGTATTGGATTGTATATAAAATATATTTAACATGTAGATGTTACTACGTAATACATTTTTTATGAAGCCATTAGTGTCGTGTATTTAACTAAAAAGAGTACTTTAAACATTTACAATGACTCTATCCAAGTATTAATTAACAGCCCACTTACATTTCCTACTATTGGGACTCGAAGCAATCTACTAAAAAAGATAGTAAAGCCTACTTTTCTTTCACACTAACCAAGCATATGTCGCATGTCCACAAAAGTTGCGGCATAGAAACTGTTAACGCCGCTACCATTGCTATAAAATAATTTTATTTCAGATGTCTGTAGTGCTGGTACCCAAGCGGCAGGGCCCGCAGATTCACGTGCGCATGAAGTTCGAGGCCTCACACACAGTATACGGTCTATCCGCGCATGTTACTGGTCCCATTGAAACCACTGTACACGCCAAAGCAGAAATAGAGGCCAATTTCACAGATATTTCCTTCAAAGTTCGTTTATATTTATTATACTTTTTTCGGAGACATTACCAACCTAGCGTTTGGCCAAGTGCTTAGTACATCCGGCTAAAATAATATGGCACTTGTTAGGCATACCAAGGACTATTTTTTTTATTACCCTCTCCTACAAACACAAAAACTAAACATGATCAAGGTGTTGCTAAATTCGGTTAAATAAATCCTACTTTACATTTATCTGCTTTAATGCTGAAATTTTTTCTTTTCTCTTGGTAAGTGCATGACAAACTTGTCTTTTTTGTGGCAAGGAGTAATTTTCAAAAGATACCTTGCTTCTAAAGAAAAGCCATGACTGTGTTCAATTTCAACCCTCCAATAACAGCCAAAAATTTTTTTTTAGTGAAGCCCTGGGGTATCATAGAATCCCAAGGAAGCACAAGGCCTTTGCTGTGTATTAGACTTTACTATTTCTTAATTTTTTTTTAACGGTGCTGCATTCAAAACTTCGAATATTACTCATTTCTAAACCAAAAATATTAAGATCTCTTAATAAACCACTTCAATCACGGTTTTTTTTTATATATAACACTGTATTTAATATCAAATTTTGTCTGTATCCAGGTGGATGTACCTCAAGTGAAGAGTAGGGAGATTTTCTTCAAATCTCGAGTGGACTCGTACCCTGGGCTCAGAAAAGTTATGAGCGTCCAAGCTTCAACTCCGCTACAAAAGCTGCGCTTCCTAAAAGGCGATACTGATTTTGAGTAAGTAAACATAACATGGTTGGTGAGACCTATGTTCAGATGTAAACAACAATAGGCTACTATGATAACACACAGTAAATTTTACCATGTACTCTAACAAAGGACTAAAATTTCATCAATTAATGTTCCTTTTGTTTCTATTTAACGAATAGGTATTTCTTCTCCTGTTCTGGTTAAACCATCCTTGAACTTATATACAGCTTTAGTTTGTGCTACAATTTCTGCTAAAATAAAGTACAAATTGATTGTCTATTATAATATTACACTCAACCTTATAGCTCCGTTGGTAAAGCGGTCGCTATACGTCTCAAAAAGTCGCAGAGCCTATTTCCTTTGATCTGAATTAGTGATAAATAAAAATATTTACCGACGTTCTATGTACAACAGTTGTGGAGGATTTATTACATCCGCCAACTAGCACAGCCATCATAGTTCTCAACTTTCTCCTTGAGGGTGAAAACTCTGGGTATTATATAAATAACAATAATTATTTCCATATAATATGAATTCATGACTATCAAAAAACTGTGGTGTTACAGGTTTGGTCCAAAGACGGGTTATCTTTTGTGTAAATACGAATTACCCGATATGAAGGGCGATGGCGATCTCAAGTGGAGCTTCCTAATTGGTGATCTTTATATAACGGTAAAAATATATATTTATTGGTAGTAGATCTTTGTTGCCATAGATTGTCTAGATAGAAGTACCACAGCAACGCTAATTTCTGCCGCCAAACAGGAATTTGTAAAAATTACTTCGTTACAATTTGAAGTACCTTATATCCAATAAATAAGGAAATATGATACACATGTTGTGTCTCAAGGTAGCTGACAGCGTTATTTGGTAACATTCCACCACACTGGTTTGCCATGACACTTCATCAAATAAATTAAAAAATGTATATAAAATTGCTTATTTAACCTATAATTTAATTGGACTAATTATAAGTTAAACTTGTAGTACTCTTAAAACAACTTTGTTAATATATTATTTGGCGAATTTTCCTTGTTGTAAATAAAATGACAGCTCTAAAGCAATCTTGATATACAAATTTTGTGCTTATCCCACAGGCAATCGGACACCAATTAGTTAAACAGCTGCAGCGAAGTGTCGACCTAGATATTTTCTTTGGTAACAATACAACAGATGGCCTGCTCAAGACTGAAGCAGGGTTTAACATGGACTTAGATAAAGTTTGGCAGTAAGTTATTTTACTAGTGCATTCAATAAGATATTTTGTATCTCCTCCGGGTTGAAGGAAATCACCGTGGTGGATTTAGTAGTTAAAAATCACTAATAACATTAACTTTCCTCTTGAAGGCAGGATAGCATTCTATAGATGTGATATACCAAAAAGTCAATACTCATTAGACTTATTCTTACTAGATTATTCTATATCTAGCTTTTTTAAAATTAAATTAGTATATTAATTATTTTTGTACAAATATAATGTTTGTACTTTTTTTTAATTTAATTAAAAAAAAATTGAAACAAAAATTGTATGAAATTCCCTGAACTGTCTATTCTTCAAATTTTTTTTAAAGAATATATGTATGTGAGAGTCAGAATTTAAAAAAAATTATCATAGAGAAAAAAAAATAATGTGAAATGTACTTTAGGTATTTTAATTTTTTTAACAAAAAAATAGTTATTACTAATCCACCTTATTAATAGTTTATGTGAATGTACAAGGTGTTTTTACAATCTGCAGGATCGGTGGGAACGCGTCGTTCGGATATATACTAGATAAACGCATCAACCTAGTCGTAAACGCTATCCTCCCCAAGCCAAATGTGGACGTGCATACACTATATATAGACGGTGAAATGGGATCCCTAGAGAAACCCGAGAAAGTTATAGAAGCTGAGTATAGAACCGATGTCACCAAAATTATAACAGCGCTTAAAGGAAAGGTGAAAATATTGTTAAAGGAACATTCATGATTTTTTTAAACTCAATACCTCCTAATCATAGTCATTATTCACTAAATATTTTTTTTAGGTATTATCCTTAGAAGAAAGTGTCGACGCCAATGCGAAAGTCACTTGGACATCCAACTCCGTATACAAGAACGTCGATAATGAACTTACTTACAAATGGGACGTAAACGGCTCTAAGCACGTTGATTACACTCTTACCACACCATTGTATGAGAAAGAACCAACTCTTGGCGTTAGAGGTTCATACCAAACAGACATGGTACATGGGTATCAAATACTTAAGTAAGTTGAATCTTTGCTATATTTAATAACAAAGCAACAAGACAAGTGGTAGTACAATTGCTATTATCATCTTCATATACTATAAAGAAAGGTCCTTAAAACGGGAAGGTTAATTTTTGCACACTATAACGTAAATACAGAACAGTGCTGATGCCTATCAACCTCGATGGCATCGGACAAGAAAGAAACTTTATTAAAAAAAATTATCTGAAATTACCAGCTTCGGGCATGAGATCGGTCAGCACCTATATTCGATAGTGGTCATCTTTCGACTAATGGTAATAATGAGAACAATTTATAGAAAAGATAAAATTTAATACTGCTGATGGTTTTTAGAGGCACCATGGATTGTCCGGGCAGCAGCCAGATAGGTGAGTTGGACCTGCGCTACGGCGGCATGAAGCATACGGACGGACATTTCAACTTCAGCACGCCATTCCAGAGACTGCCTTGGTTGAAGTCAATATTCAACGTAATTTTTTTTTCTACAAAGCTAACTTAGTTGGTTGTGCCATTCTTGAAAATATTGTGTTTACCTAGTTTACTCTGGCCTCATATATTGACTGTCGGAACTGAATACCACAGATACAATTGATAACTAAATTAATTATTCGCTTTAGTTTATTTAATTAAAAATATCAGTATCAAATTTTATTAGATAAAACATCTTTTGAACCTTACACAATAATTTTCATGTACTATTACCGAGACAATTGAAAGACATCTAATGCAATATTATTTTTGTACAAAAAAAAGGAATACTTTGGCGAAAAAAAATGTTCTTCCTTTTTTTCAATTCCTATTTTTTCTTCACAGATTAATAACTTAGAAGAAAATTCCGACAACAAGGTAGATTTATTCTGGCCTAACAAAACTGCATCGATTAACACTACTCATATGTACATAAAGCAAGATAATGGTTTATCTCAAACCGGCACAATATCTCTCTCTGTTCCATTAAACACTCAACATTTAGTGAAGACGGAATATTATTACGTTCAAGGTCAAGAAGGAAGTAACGGAAACGCCACTATAGATTTCGACCAAGAAAGATTCGTTAAAGGTTCCTTCGTACAGGTACTAAGCAAGAGTGAGAGGAATTTGGACCTTGCCACAACGAATATAGAAGTAGAAAATGTACATACACCCATTGGAGTAAAATACATTCACGAGTTTGATGACACTGGAAACATTGTAAGACTATTTTTTTTTTCTATTGATCATTTAAGTTTTTTTCCACCACTACTATATTAAAAAAAAGAGGATGTGCTTATTTTTAGTTTCATAGTTTTCTTCATGATATAATAAAAACAAGTCTTAAAGAAATTTAAAGTATATAAAGAAACGAGTCACTATCAGGTGACCAATCTGCTTGTATTGTTGAATAAAAATAACATCATCGCTTGTGTAAACCCGGCTCATTATTCATCATGACCTTTGGTTATAAAAAATATTCGCAGGATGTGAAACAAGCAACAGTCTTCCACCTTCAAAACGCAACAAAGTTCAACGTAACCGGCAAACTGGATGTACTGACTTATGAAATCGGGAAGAAATTGAAACTAACTGCCATACACGGCGCAAGGACCTGGAGCTTCGACAATATGTACGAGACCGTGGAGAAACAGCTCACTCATGGCAGTAAAGTGCAGTGGGCGGAAGACGTTTGGATACACTATGACATACACGTCACTAACATGACTGCGGTATGTTTTTTACCTAGTATACAATGTACTAATACTTAAAATTCATTTCACGTCGCGTTCATTGGCAATGAAGACGTAGATAATAAACCTTGCTCGCTTTGTCAGACCACGTAGACAAAGGTTTAATTAAATATCTAGTTGAAACTGTAAACATACTATGTATATTTTTTGCCTAAAGGGAAATAGATGAAACGATTCTTTTTTGTTATTCTCAAAAATTTTGCAGGAAATCTAATTATTTTTTAGAATAACTATAACTTATTTAGTGAGTTTCATTATTTGCTATCTGCTAGTTTCTTTCTTAAAAACAAGATCGGGCGTACCTTAGCGCATATTTAGGTACATAAGTATAATAAAACTCATCACTCCTGCCTTGTTCCTACTTCTTCGTAGTCTTCTTTTTTCTTGTAAGAAAAAGTTTACGCACTTGATCAAATTCAATTAATTATTGTTCAATATTTCTTTGTGTTGACAAAAATAATAACTTTGAATAGAAGAATGTAAATAATCTTGATTACTTAAAAGTATCTAACTATAAAATTTATTTTCTTGTACAGGAGGACACAGAGTCTCAGCAAATAGTTATGAACGTGCAGTACCCGTTGCGCCAGTTCTCGCTGGTCGCGCTGTACCGGCTGCAGGACACGCTGCTCGACGGCGACGCGCGGCTCACATGGAACGTGCGGGAGGAGAACAAGACCGCGCTGCTGCGAGGCCGCTGGGAAAATCCGCCTACACCTGAAGGCAACCTGCACGACGTCCATCTCGCACTCTCGCATCCATCATTCAGAAAGGTTCGAAACAACCACCTCTGCAGCTCAGCGTCTAACTTCATTCTTTATAATACTGTAATTGCTAGATCAATTCCTGAGCCACATGTTGCTGAATTGAGTTAGTTATGGAGTTTAATAGCACCCGCCTGGGTAGGTTGTGCCCCATATTATAATAGGTTATGTACTCCCATATTAGCATTGCTATTATCAGGCCGACAACATACCAGAGGCAATTTAATCAGGGTTAGGATGCGTTATCTGAAAAAACCAATGTTTAGAGATATTTCTACACGACTTATCATATTTTTTTTTACATTTGGTAATGGTTTTTAACATAAATCCAAAGATATAAGAAAAAGAACACCCATGTGCCAAAATCTTATTACTGCTGTTAACATTTACAGGATGTCACCTTCAAGGGCCACTACCTGGCCACACCTGCAGTAATGTCCAACGTCTCCGTCGAGCTGCAATACTCAGACTATGAGACAGAGTACCTAAAACTCCAATCTATACTGATGGATAACTCCAATGGACCGATACGAGATTACAAGTTTGCGCTGACTTGCACTCATCCATCTACAAACTTGGCACTCGACATGAACACCGATATAAACATACACAGCAAGTGGTACTACATGGAAACGTTCTACAGATTCCAAAAGACGCTTTTTTACGAAAAGATGAGACGCAACAAGATGCTTGTCGATTTGAATAAAAGTGCCATTGTCTGGGAGGTGAATACAGATCATTTAGTAATTTATAGTTATTTCTTTTACTTTTCAGTTATAATAACAATATGAATTTAAAATGGAGAATAGATTCTGTTATTCTTTCATTTAGAGACCAATTCAAAAAGATTTCGTTAACTAAGCGAATTATAATTCCAACCCGCCTGCTAGCTGTCATCACCATATTGCAAATTTACTGCCATAACGCCTTTTATGCGCTCCGGCTGGTAACATATAATCGGCGTAGTATTCTGGGCGACTTCTCTTCGCCACCTACAAGCTCATTATTACCTAACATCATTGAAATTTGAATTAAAAATTAGCACATTGTAGTTAAAAAATTATGGAAAACCCGTTTAAGTACAGAGTTTATCTTCTTTTTGTGATGATCATTGTAACGGAACTACTGGATATTCCGTCCCTGTAACCAATTTATAATAGCCATTTTTTAAATAATAATGGTACCAACGAAATAGTAATTTTATTATATTGTTCGTAATAACGTATTCTTTATCAGTTACAAGGGTCTAATAGTGTTAATTATTTATACAATGGTTATTTTCACATAAACTCTAATACAATTTCCAGCGTACCAATGAAACTTATTTCTACAAAGTGAATGGATCGTGGGAGTTGTTGTATCCATCATACAAACTGAGGGGACTGGTGCTACATCCGGACGGAAATGACACCGCATTTGCTGAGCTCTCTATGACGGACAGAGCACTGGTAGGACATTATAACAGCACTAATGGTAAGCTTCATTTAATTTATGTTTAATTAAGTATTTAAGTGAAATTTTCTTACAAGAATGTAATATTTTTATTAATATCTGTTTTCAGATGTTTCCTACCATCTTGTTGGTAAAATCATCGATACACGCTCAGCCCAACTGAATGCTTGGCGCGACTTCGATGACGTCACCACCGTTGATTTAGCCTCGTATATCCGTTTAAACCATTCTCGCTTACTCACCAGCTCCATTATATGGCGACCCCAAATATTCAGCGAGGTGAAATCGCAAGCAGTCTATACACTGAAGCTTTTATATGCGCAAGTTAACGAAACTCTTTCAATCATCAAAGAAGCTCCGATGGAGGCTCATCAATCTTTAAGAGCCATATGGGTTGACGCGAAGCCACGGATCAGGGAATTCCTTGATGATTTGAACGATTTGCACGTGATCAAAGACGATCTGGATGAATTCGAACGATTTTTAAACGAGTCTTACAATAGCAACGATTTCTACGTGAAAGACATAGTAGAATTCACTTATTACGTTTTAGACGAGATGGCAATAAGGAACCATTTGGAGAGCTTGCCCGGTTTCGTTAACGATATGTGGGGTATGATGGGTAATACGAGTCAGTCGATCAAACAGAGCCTTACCTATGTCGTTGATACAGTCAAGATGGCATATTCTAACTTCCTGGAATCCGCCAACAAGGTCCTTGAGGCTGATTTTATGGAACTAGTGTCAGACAAACTGGAGTCGATGATTTTGCAGTATGACAACTTTGTTAGAGATCTTCACATGAAACTATTGGAGTACTGGGAGGTGACATGGGTGAATGCATCGAATAGACTTTCCGTGTATTGGCACGACCTGCTCAAATCTATAGAGCCACTGTTCTTTAAGATATTACATTATACCGAGTCGTTTGTGTTTACCGTGTGGAAAGCTGTTATGGACTTCTTTTACAACAGGACACAGGAGCTGACTGATTCGCCGTATTTCAACTACGTGTCGACATTTGGACACGAGATGGACCGGTACGTTCTATGCAACACTTTACCATTTATAACCTCATGTCACTTAACACTGTCAAAATAAGAGCATATGTTGCAAATGAGAGCCTTTGTAGGTAAAAAAATTATTAGTAGACATGTAAGCATACATAACAAATAAATTGGTACTAGCTACACACACATAGTAACTATTTATCCATCTTTAACTTTAAAACCTATTTTATTTTGTTTATTGGATACAAGCAAGACTTTCCTTTAATAGTAAACGCCTGCAATGTGACGCTAACAATTCACATACACTACAAATTGCGCTTAATCAAAAAACATAACATGTTATAGTCTCTTTGCGCCAAGTTAGTAATTTCATTAGCTACGCGTCCTTTGAACAGTAAAAACAGTAATATTTGACACTATGATTCGGTGGTAAAAATAGGAGCTGCGATGGTACCTACTGAGACATACAGAGAAATTAAAAATGAAGTTTTATTCCAGCATATACAAGGACCTGGTGAACAACGATCTCATAACAAACATAAAGAAGTACAGCAGGAAACTGTGGAATGTTGTGTGGGAAAAGATTGAGAAATATATACCTTTTAAAGACGAATTCAAGCAATTATTCGCAGAGTTTAATAACGCCTGGCAGAACTTCATGAAGACACCCCAAGTGGTGTATGTTAGAGAAAAGGTTAGATTTCCAGTTAGTTTTTTTAATCTTTTTTTTAATAATGTTTTATTACAGAAAAAGGAATATCTTTAAGTATTGTCTATCGTCATTAACACTGATTGACTGATACATTCATTCATTTACCATTCGTCTAACATCCTTATGATAAGGAAAGTACAAATAGGTTCTTTCAGTTATCGTCATTGTAACCTATTATTATTGACATCTGTAGCCCTAGCACGAATAACTTGCAAAAATGTATTCGTATCGTTATCGAATTATATTTGTATGACATTTGTACAGCGCCTCTATCGTACGTAAAAGGAACAAATTTTGCCAGTACGAACAAATTTCGTATCGCAATCGTATCGTCACGTAAACTTGCGAGCACGAACACTGTTTTGACGTACGGTAAAGTAAACATCGAAGGCTGGCTATCGAATATTGTCGAAACTTTATTCACCTAAAATTTGTTAGTGAGAAAGGTCTCGTAATGTGTTTAAATATAATTATATCCGTGTTTTTATTTTTTAAGTTAATTTTTATAAAAAATAGTGTTTTCTTATTACTTTAGTTAGTTCTTATATACAATTTGTTTTGATAAATATTTTTATGGCTATAACCATTTTGAACATATTTTCCAAGAAAATACTACAGGAGATGGGTTAATTAGGAGTAGGGCTATAAGAAGTATAATAATGTATAAAATTAATAGACCTCATACATACTTTTACTTTTGTTTATTGTTTATTACTTTTGTTTTGTTTATTAATTTTATAAAAAATATAATTAGGCCTAATTTAAGACTTTCTCTGCTCTGTTAATTGTAGCGCACTTTTTCTTGCAATTATTCTTATAATCACTCCACACCTCAAATAACAAACAAACAAATTTTAAATTAGAATTTCGAAACAAAAAAGATTAATAACAAATTTAGTAGATTCAGTCAAGTCCTTCAGCAGTAAAAAATAGCGTCCTTTGAGTTAATACTTGACATACCTTACAGCATTTGTACTCACTCTTAGAATCTCCTAAAGAATCGCTATTTAATATACCCGTTAACTCTTTCCACTTCATCTGCATAAAATTGCGACCACGTGGACTGCCTGATAGTTTTGATGAATCCCTAGTTCTGGAATATAAATTGTTTAGCACATGACATAAATATTGACTGATAAACTTGAGATAAATAAAACTTTTCTAATAAATTAGAACTTTATAAGTACCTACGCTTCCATAAATACCACCATTGTTAAATACTGTAAGTGGTTATTTCTAATATTTAAAGAAACCTTGAAAAATAAATACTCAATAAAAACTATGAAAAACTTTCAATCTTCACAAGAACTAAAGTAAACATAAACAAACGCCATCTTGGCCGATTCCAAGTGGATTCGTTCGGAAACAAAATTTTTTTTGTTTTGGTATCCAAGACACTATTTTATTCCTTCGATTTTAATGTCATATAATGTTCCTAAATATCTTTCCTCATATGTACTTCACTTTACATAGTACTAATTATTTATTTTTTAAATAAATAAACCGTAAATTCAAATGTTTAAAATTAATTTACAACTTCCGAACGATTCTTTTATTCCATTTCTTATTCATTTCATTCCACAAGGACCGTCCCTACTTTCGTTAGGATGGCGTCATTAACGTATTCGAATCGAGCTTACGATAGTTGGCAAAATGTTGTTTGTGCTGCGGAGTATCGTCGTCGCATCGAGGGCTCGATACGTTAACATTACGAATTCGTTAAATTTTCATGCTCGAGCTACTGACCACAAGATTACCCAATCGATTTCCATTAAGGTCGTTCTGATGATTTATAGACACACCGCGCAAAGCAACACAAACACAAGTTTACCTATAATAAGGGAACCTCTTATTGCTAACGCAAAAGCAAAAATGTTAAAAGTTTAACTCGTAACATTAAAACCATTCTGCTCCTATCTACTACATATTTCACTCTCTCTCTCTTTTTATAATGTACAGTAGTTATACCCCTAACTTGCTTTTTTTTTTAATGATGTTAAACTTATTATTTTCGCAGTATAAAGAAGCCTACGAACGTCTAAAATGGTGGTACGACTATTTCTTGATAGGCGAAGCACTGGATAAACTGTGGGAGATTTTATATGCGAAGCTTACAGACATGGCCAAAACGGCGCTTCAGTACGAGGAGCTGTTAGTATACGCAGCTATATAATCTTAAAATTAATTACTTTCAACTGCCTTTGTGGTGCATTACCTAAAAGCTTGCCTTATAATATAGGGGTGTCTAGAGTGATTTTAGGGCCTTAACTTAAGAAGATTGTTTGATGGCAAAGTTTTTGATCCACCTAGCTATGTCAGCTAACAATGCTGTGACGGCTGATAACTTACAGGAATCGGATTATACAGGGCGAGCGCGCGTTGCCACAGCCTCATGTCACACAATTTTGCATGTTTAATAACTTGCAAAATTGAGGTAAAGCGTTGTTAGTCTATCATAGATAATAAAGTGAACGATAACAAAATAGCTTATTTAGTGTTGATAAATAAAAATGTTTGTATAGACACCGCACACCAAAAACAAACTTCATTTTCGACCCACGTCAAGGAGAAATCCGCTTGGAGCAAAAGTTACCAATGTCGTGGCACGCGTTCAATCGAACCCCAGACTTCACGGAGATCGCCGAGTACAAAGCCGTCAGAGATTTCATGGACGATTGGCTCACTTCGAATAGAAGCATATGGTCATATTATTACGAAATAAGACCTTACATGGATATAAATAACCTGATGCCACCATTCGACGGTAATTTCTATTTATATTTATACAATAAGGTAATGTGTATTGATTAAATAAGTTCTTTGGTTTATATGTAAAAAAAAAATTTTGTGTAACTCGAAATATTATATAATACTAAGTTTCATGAATATGGTCATATACATAAAAGCTGCGGCTTAGTTTGAGAGGCGGTTGTATGGCGGGTTCGATCCCCACCATCCAGCGAAGGGGACAAATCTGAGGAAACAGGTCAATACTGTTTCAGGCATCATTTTTTTATTTTATTATTCATGTACACATGACATGCCCCAACTTGCCCTTGATAAACGTTGTAAATAAATCGATTTGACTCTTTCTTAATAAGAAAAAGTTACGAGTTACAGGCGGTAGGAAAACAAATAGGACTGTTTATAAAAATAACAATATTTATGTTATGCATTAATTTCAAAGGTATAATTACATTATTCCTAGGCATGGCGATGATGACGGGTCAAGGCACGCTAGTAACGTTCGACAAGCAAGTGTTCACTGTGCAGGTGGGGGGCACGTACCTTCTCACTAAGGATTATCGACAGAATAACTTCACTGTCCTCATGGAGAGCAACGAACGCGGCCAATACGATCTCGTCGTACTTACCAAGAGAAACCTCATCTATGTCGACTTGTATAAAGAGGTATGTTGCATAAGAAATTCTAAACGTAATTCAGAAACATTTAATTGTTTTTAAACTTTTTTTCACGTGATTACATTTAATAAACGTGAAAATCGAAAATAATATCAATTCTAAAATCCATTTGTTACATAATTTGGTTAGATTTGGAGAGCACTGCAAAATAACAAAGGATATATAGACTTATCAACATAGGTCTGCATTTCGAAGCAGTGTGTTGCTGTGTAAATATTTTAATCACCATTTTTTTGTTGTTGTTGTCCAGTGAAATGAAATTCTGGCCTATTTTCAATAAAAACAGTACTTAATTTGCTTTCCAGCAAGTGTCTTTAGGTCGCAATATGCCTCTAAGTCTGCCTGCCGTAATAGAAGACTTCGTGGTAGACCGACAGGCCGATTTGCTCATTGTCAAAGGGCAGGGTGGCCTCGAGGTGCAATGCAACCTTTTGTTCAGAACCTGCAAACTGCAAGTCTCCGGTACGTATAAAAAATTATGTATTTTAAAATATACATTTGCAATTAGATGGATGGATTATATTTTGGATTGTAGATTAATAGTTGAGATTAGAAAAAAGTGATGAAGTAGACCGTCTATATTTGATGTTGAAAAAAGTGAAAGATATGTTGATAAAGTATTATATTTAAAACTCTAAAATCCTGTATATATAAACAAACCTTTTGGTGTACTACTCTGTCATGATGACCGTTACGCGTACATATCATTATAATGGCTATATTTCTCATCATTCTTGCTTATCAGGATGGCATTACGCATCTCTTGGCGGGCTGCTGGGTACGTATAACAACGAGCAGTACGATGATCAGCAACTTCCCGATGGGCGCCTTCGCGCTGATGTCGCAGCACTCGCACAAGGCTGGCGGCTGCGCAATGGCAGCACTCACGCTCGCACCCAAGCCCACAGCGACGATATGCAATGTGACAAGTTCTTCAGCAACAAGGTCTCGCCTTTGCATCCATGTTTCTCAGTGGTGGGTACATATTTAAACGACTTTTTTTATTTGTTTATTCTTTTTGTACACATTATGAAAAACAGGGTAATCTTGACAAACATCTACAAAAATGAGCTTTACAGAGTACACTCTTCCAGAAAATCTTATTGTGGAAAAGATATCGAATGCTATATGCGAGCAAAATCATCCACTTAATATACACCAGCGATACTGCCATTAAGACTTCTTCTTGAGCAAACCCGAAAAAGCATATGTACTCGTATATACATATAGTGAATCATTTGTTACATTCTAGATTGATGCACAACCATTCCACGCAGAGTGCGTCGGCGGTGTGGATGCATGTGCATTGGCGAGCGCGTACCTAGAGCTGTGCACGCAGCAGCATGTGCCCACACACATACCCGATCACTGCGTGCAG
This sequence comes from Pachliopta kotzebuea, assembly GCA_018246255.1. Lineage (NCBI taxonomy): Eukaryota > Metazoa > Arthropoda > Insecta > Lepidoptera > Papilionidae > Pachliopta > Pachliopta kotzebuea. The sequence goes on from DWLS01002301.1 coordinate 18,315, forward strand.
TAAGTCCAGGCAACATTATTACAGTACTGGTATTTATCGAAGCGGGCCAGGTTGGCTACCTGGCGTCGGGACTTCTCTATTCGCCGGAGAAGTCCCCCTTTAGAGGGAGAAGTCCGGTCTCTGCCGAGACCGGCCGGTCGTTGGGGTGCCCTGTCGCTGACAGATC
>DWLS01002302.1:0-18480 GCA_018246255.1 Pachliopta kotzebuea
ACAACTTATAATGACCTTTTGGTCTTTCGCTTTTCTCAGTTTATCAACACGTATTCCAGTGTTTTTGGCGTTCACAGTTTTTATCGGCTTGTGTGCGAGTGCGCGCGCGGTGGTTGCGGGGGGGTGGAGGGGTTGAGTTCGCGGAGGCGCGTCGACGGATGTGCGCGCGGGGCGTCGGGTAGCGGCGTGCGGAGGCGTGGAGGCGCGCGGTGAGCGGCGCGGGCAGAGGCGCGCTCGGCGCCCGCGGCATTTGCCTCCGCGCTCAAGCACCTCAGTTAAACTACAACGTTTGCGCTGGCGGCACATTTGCTTGGTCCAGCTCGTAGTGTAATTTTTACGTTTGACATTAATTAGTTTATTTGTTGTAATAAGTGATTAGTTAGCGCTGAAATAAATTGAGCGATGTCTGAAATGAGTGCTAAATATCGGGCAGCCGCTCTACAGCTATTCCATACGGCTGTAATGAACAAAATTGTCAAAGCCAACTGGTACGCTCTATCACATCTTACCTTACTTCGTTATCTTTCATAGCTAATGTTATTAGTCTCTAGTCTTTACTCGCAACGGCGATGCTGTTGTATTAGACTGGGGCGGCGGTCGTCGGTGCTCCGACAAACTAATAAATTCTGTTGCACAAGAACACGTGGTGCGTAAAGTAAAATGGCGGCGCCGGCTGCGGCGCGGCACGGCACCAACGAACCCGTGACTCACAGTGCCCCCCGCTCCAATCGTGCTGATAAAATTGTTCTTGGCCGAGTGTGTGTTGCAGAGCGGATGATAATCAACCTCACAGGCCTGATAGGAATCGTGTGCGTAGAGTAAATGTTAACTTGGTTAGGTGGTACGCTGAGTCCGAGGCGAGGGGAGGGCGGTTCAAATCATCAGTTGTTCCAGTCCAAAAACACGAATGTTTTCTTTCTTATACAAACACACCTAATTTCTTTATGAAAGCAATTGCAGAAAAATATTAATAATTAATGCAGTTTACATCTGGTTTTTAATTTTTTTAAGCAGAAAATCTTTGTAGTTTTTTAAGTAGAAAATCTTTTCGAATGTTCTACTAATTTTAATTTTGAACGTCCGTAACTTCAATAAAAACTTAACATTTTAATATAAAAATAGATGGATGATATACAGTTTTCGTTCTTCATGGTTTTTTTTTTACAGTGTGTTTGCCTGATTGGAAATTCGTTCAGTAATTACCGTTACTATCTCGTAATGTTGACATTTGTAAAAAAATTAACCATAACAATGGCGTAGTAGTGTTTACGTTAAATAATCGCTTAATATTTGCATTACGTAAGCAAAATTTAAACGTCCAAAGTATATTTACAACTGATACAACAACAAATATTGCTGTACAATGACCGCCGTCGTTTTCAAATTTTATTTAATATACATATCGTATTTTTGATACTTTTTAAGGGTGACTAACAAATGACACCTTTGTAAAATGCAACAGAGGAATACCTCCCAAAATTCATTGTAATTTAACAACGAATTTGTTTCTGCATCCCGTTGACGAGTAGTACATGAAGTTGAATCGCATAAACTTTAATTAATCACCATCAGTAATTATATGCAGGTATGTGATGTTGAATACTACTTTTGGACTTTGTCTCTCCATTACCTAAAACTTTTAATCGCTCTTTACACAAGGCGCTACATTTCCCGCTAAATAGAAAATTGTTTATTACATCTTCATACCGTATACCGTGTTACCGTCTCATTTCACTACTTCAAAAAGCCACGCAAAACTTTTGGAAATATAATTGAAGATAAGTAAAATATACTTTGTTAGTTTTGTATCATCACCGTTGTAATATGACTTTTGAAGAGATTACCAGGTTCTTTAAGAACGCGGGTTTCGTATAACGCAGAGTTGAAATTGCGACAGTTTGCGTTCAGCAGCACCCTATAAGTTCTTTCCGCGTACCCTGTGAATAACTTGATATATGTTTATATTAACATTCCAGTTTATCTCTTCGCCGTCTCCAACATCGGTTTCAGTCGTCTGAGCTCTCACGGCGCGTTTGGTTGGTCACCAAGGCTTCCTAAAATTTTTTAATTTAATCTTTTTTTGTATTCCTTGGTCTCTCCATATAAAATTTTAAGAATAGTGTGATTTGTATTTAATCTGAGTTTCTTATGGCGCGGTTTCCATATAGCTCTGCAAACAGCGTTATGGAGCGGCTGATTGTACGTACGTACGTATGAAAATATTACACATGAGAGGATGGCAAGTCACCCCTCCGGTTTTCTTGAGATTTTACAAAGACCTAGGAGGAGGGAGTATTTAACCAGAAACCTCTGTTTCGTGTAACTATCTATATAATAACTCATTCATTAGGCATGCAACACTTTATTCAGTATTAAGTATGTTAGCTCTTGAATACAAAACTATACTTAATTAAAATTGATGTTTATTTTATAAATTACATAAGTACAAAGTATTTAATATCTATCCTTCCTAACTTAAAGGTCATTCAATGTTTGCTTATATTAGAGCTCTGAAAGTTGTCACGATCCATATCGAAGAAAGAAAATAATATTAAAAATTATGCAAATAATACCTTTTATACCAACAGTGCAAGTTTTTATTTAGTGAAATGCCATGTAATGATGAAAAATGAAAAAAAAAAACTTTGTGTCAGTGAATTGGAGAATGATAAATTTTGGGGCATATGGAGGAAAACCAGCATAAACATCGGCTTTATATATTATTTATATTTATTTAAATAATTTATGTTTTGCGCAGTGGTTTAGACATTTTGGTAATTATTATGTTGATAACTAGTGTGACGTAAACCTGTAAGAAAAACTAATAAAAAGGATCTCGAAACGAATTACCTTTATCATATATTTTGATACTGAAAACCTTATAAACAATCTACTTAAACATTATTTGATGTGTATGTATGCAGTTTTTAATAATTTATTTTTGTGCGTGTTTAAATATTTATTTATACCTGCCTTGCTACCTTTAAATGATACATTGTTTATTACTAATAAAATAATGTTACCGGAGATTGATTGCTTTAGACTTTGTAGATGATTAATGATTTCTAAAATTGTTGAAATTACAAGTTATTAATTAACTAATGTGTGTCCTCCATGTGACATTGGAATGTTTTATTTTTCTCTTATACATAATGTAAATTAAATAAGATGTTAAAGAATATAAACCAGTTGTTGGTATGGGTTTTATGATAAATGGGGATTATATTTTAATAACTATTTATGTATTATTTACTATATGTATTATTTACTTAACACTGGAAAATAAACGCTTAATGCTAAACAACGACACTACCACGTAGTGTTATTAGTCCCAATCAGTTACGTAATGTGTACAGTACACAATACACACTGTCATTGCTCCCATCCCATTGTGCCTGTTGTCTCGTTAAATTGATGTCAATCTACAATTGGTTATCACTTGTCGCAGTCGGCCAAAGATTCTCATCAGTGGACTACCGATGCATGTCCGCTTCGAGAACATCGAGCCCCTGCTTTCCCAGTACGGCAATGTGCAGAGTTGCGAAAAAGTCCATTCACGCGATGGCAACACCCAGGCGGTGCACATCCTTTTCGAGACAGTGGAACAGGCGCAGCAGTGAGTATTTGACCGTCCTCATTGTTCGCTTCCAGCATCGCCTATTTTTTTAAACCTCAGTGTTTTTCTCAATGCTTGAAGCCTATTTTTTTATGATACTTATTGCTATCTGCGCTTCTTCTCTTATTGTGCATGGTTTTGCCAATATTAACATCTATTTTCCGCTTTTTCAAATGCACAATCTGCATGAATTACTTGAATAACAAACTTATGTGTATGTATGTATTTATTTATGTATGATGTATATTGCCGCTGTGTTGGGCCCGGGTTTTCGTATAGACCAACCTGCTATTGAATGTTGTACTAACCTTAGTCGTGTGCCTTTGGTACTTATCAATAAACAGTTAAAAAGTTGCAAAGATGAGTTTTTACGTTTTGTATCTGTGTGGTGTGGTATAGCCTGGCGTGGAGCCTGTAATAATAGACTATGCTTACTTTGACAAAGTTTTATCATCAAGAGTGTGTGTATATAGTAAACGTTAAATGTTTCAGAGCCATCAATGGATTGAATGGATATGAGCTTGAAGGCAGCCGTATAAAGGTGGAACCGGCTGATCCGAGTGCACGCGGTGGTAGACGCGGGCGGCCCGGAGGCGGGCGCGGCGGCGGCGGTGCGACTGGTGGCGGTGCGCGCCCCACGGACTTTCCGCTACGACTACTAGTCCAGAGTGATATGGTGGGTGCAATCATCGGCCGTCAAGGCAGTACCATCCGCCTTATCACGCAGCAGTCGCGGGCTCGGGTTGACGTGCACCGTAAGGACAACGTAGGCTCATTGGAGAAAGCTATTACCATCTATGGCAACCCAGAGAATTGCACCAATGCATGCAAACGTATCTTGGAAGTCATGCAGCAAGAGGCCAATAACACCAACAAAGGGTACGTGTTTAATTTTACTAATAATCAGAGGAGCATCAATCAATACAGTATATGATTCATATTAAGGACCATTGATTACACAATGTTTTTCATTGCAAAATTGATGCTTTCCTAATGTTCATTAATATTTAATGTTAATGGAGTTTGTTTGTGTCGTATATGTTTTATATTCCGTTATTTACGTTTCAGTGAGATTTGCCTCAAAATTCTTGCACATAACAATTTAATTGGACGCATAATTGGGAAAGGTGGAAACACTATTAAGAGAATCATGCAGGAGACTGATACCAAAATTACAGTATCTTCAATCAATGATATTAATAGCTTTAATTTGGAACGGATCATCACCGTTAAGGGAATCATTGAAAATATGGCTAAAGCAGAGTCACAAATATCGGCTAAGCTGCGTCAAAGCTATGAAAATGATTTACAGGTTCGCGCTTTAATTTTTTTTTATAATAATATAATCACGACAGCAATGTTTTTAAGGTGTAGTGTAAAAGTGTCTGTACGCAATGTGACTTGTTTATGTAATTGATTGTATGTTTAATGCAGGTATTAGCTCCGCAAAGTATTATGTTCCCGGGGCTGCATCCCATGGCTATGATGTCTACTGGGCGTGGGTTCTGCAGTGCTCCGCCGCCGTACCCGCCTCCAATTTATGCGCCGCTCGCTGGACGCGGCGGTGCACAGCAGGGCGCTGGCGACTCGCAGGTCGGTAATACATGTCGTCCACCACCCATAACTCGTCATAATAATATTAACCTAACTACCACCACCGTATCCTTTCACCTGTCCGTTTTATGTAAAGAACGTGGCGCGCGCGGCGTAGACCTTATATTGGCGGTCCAAAAACTTTAATAAAATTAATATTTCGTACAAATTTTTTGTACAACATTGCTTTTTGAACTATTAATGCGGCACCATATTTTGACTGCGAAATTTTGTGCGTTTTAGACTGAAACGGGTGTCGGTTCGCAGGAGACGACGTATTTGTACATCCCGAATAATGCTGTCGGTGCCATCATTGGCACAAAGGGGTCGCACATTCGCAACATCATTCGCTTTAGTAACGCCTCTGTGAAGATAGCCCCACTAGAACAAGAGAAACAGGGTGAAGCTGCTGCCGGAGCTCAGCAAGAGCGCAAAGTGACAATCGTTGGCAGCCCTGAGGCTCAGTGGAAGGTACGTTTTTTAAGTTCTTTGAAGATTAAAATTGGACTGTTTCCTTTAGCTTTCCTTTTTCTGTTAAAATAATTTAAAAAAAATATACACAGCCCAATTTAAGCTTTATAATTTATTTATACATTATACGTATAAAAATAATGAGAAACTGTTATCATATTTTCAGGCGCAGTATTTAATCTTCGAAAAGATGCGTGAAGAAGGCTTCATGTCGGGTTCTGACGACGTACGACTGACTGTTGAGATCGTGGTTGCATCGTCGCAAGTAGGGCGTATCATTGGCAAGGGAGGTCAAAATGTGCGCGAGCTACAGCGCGTGACTGGTTCGCTGATCAAGCTGCCTGAGCAGCCTCCTCCGGCTGGTGCGCAGACTGACCACGAGACTACCGTGCACATTGTTGGGCCTTTCTATAGCGTGCAGGTGGGTTTTTCTGCGAGCGTTGGTATATGGCAATATATATGTTTGTATGAGTAAAATGGACAAAGTAAATTTTAAATTTGTCTAAATCTCGTCGATCAACGTTGCGTTGGTTCGCGCGCGAGCTCACTCCGTGTTCGTCCGTTGATGCCGCGTACGGAAGATTTTATTTGTGAAATATTTAAACTACATTAGATAAAAAATAAAAATTGTGCAACCCGTAACACGGCATTTTGTTACTTGCCAAGCGAAAAGTTGTTACATTTTTAAGAGTGAATGGTGAGTGTGAGGTGTATGGCGTGCTTGTATACATGTAGTTACAACGTCGGAAACAAAAAGTTAAAATTTATTATGCTGTGAAGGTGATGGTCGTCCTACGAGTATAAGATAAGTACTACATTTTAGTTATTGCTGAGCGCTAAGCGAAATAATTATCGACTACTGATGGCGACTCACTGGCATTATAAATTTTTAAATTTTGTAGCAATCGCCCGAAGCGGGGTGAGGAAGATGTTACCCGCCTGTGGATTCCACCAGAATTTCGGTTTGAAAAATACGTTGTGAGAAACGGCCGTCACGGCTCAGTTTTTGCGTATATGACATGACGCTACCAAGTAGTAGGTGAGTTACCTTTACTTATTTAATTACAACTTGTGGCGAATGCAACTGGTACACCATGTAATTATGTAATAAAATTATTTTCTCAATACTGTTTTTGATTTTGCGCTCTTGCCTTATTTCTTAAGTAAGTTGTAACTACATGTGATTGAATAATGATGATTGTTGTTGAAATGAAATGTGGGTTGATTGTTGAGGTGTGTGAATGAAAAATGTTTTAATTTAAAACTGTTGTAAGTGTACTCGGATTTAGTTGTGATATATTATATGCTATGCGTTTGGGCAATATAAAAGATGTTATATGTTCACCATGGTTAGTCCATATTTTTTTTTACATAATTTTAGTTTGTGCGTCCTCGGTATGCAGGTATTAATTGTTAAAGAGAACGCATGATTTTTACATATACACAATATGCTTTGTTACAGTCTGCGCAACGCCGCATCCGCGATATGGTAGCGCAGGCGACGGCGCCGGGCCGCCACCGTCGCGCTGCGCAGCCGCCGCCCCCGCCTCAACAGTAGGCCGTTGTCACCCCGCCGCCGCCACTGCCTCCATTACCGCCACAACCACCGCATCTATCAACAAACACCACCGGCCAACCCATGCCGCCAATCCACGCGCCATCGCGTTCACCACCCCCGGCGGCAGCACCGCATCGCATCGCACTCTTAACCCAGCGACGCCACACTTGTTGTTGTTTAAACTATTTACCTAAATTTAATTTATTAATGTAGCAAATTGTAATTTAATATTGACGAATATTTGTCGTAATACCATATTTTATCCCGGATGACCTATTATAGTATGTTGATAATTTGATGATTATATATATATACTACTTGCTATATATTATTCTTATACACTATTTTTATTTACCGATAGTGCCGATATATGAGTTTTTCCGTGTAAAGTATATTCATTGTTATGTCGTTTTCTTACCACTTAACTCGCCTTACATCGCGGAGGTGTGTAATGGTTAAACGATAGTCGATAATTGTTTACTCATTCTCTATACACCATTCCTCTGCTGGATTATTTACGCATATCGACAGCGATGCGTGGTGGTAGTGCCACGACGTTAACCATATAATTACACAATATAATGCAATTTTGTTTTGTTATGCATTGTGTTAGCCATGTTTGGTTTGGTCGCGGTGCAAAGAATTTTAAGGATTGCGATTTATTTTTCGCAACGATTCCTCAAGTAAACTTTTTTAATAATTATTCACGCTAGGTGTTTCCGTATGCTCCATAATAATGGCTTCAACTCTAATTTTATTTGTGAGGCAAACCAATGATTTTGGTTAGTGATCGGACGGCGAGATCCCTGAAGTCTAAAGGTACAAGTTTGACTTGTGAGGAGACGGTCAAATGACCGTTTACGTTTTTTGTAATTGTCTTCGTTAGCTTGATGATGTTCTCATGTCGCCGCGATGAATATTGTTCTTCGCGACAAAAATTTATCAATTTTCGAGTGTACGTTTTGTGTTACGATTGTGCCAAGTGAGATATTTAACTAAGAGGGTTTAAGATTAAGTGACGATGTCGAAATTATTTAAACCTTAGATATTTATATTTATAATAGTGATGTGATATATGGAAGTATTTGATTTCTCAAATCATAGATTGAAGTGGCTAAAATATTTGATGATCCTTGGCTATTAGTGTCTCTACAATTTTTCCATCTATTTAATTTCAGTTAACTAACCGTTAATTTCTATTAACCGTTGTAACATCCATAAATTTTGGTATATTACAATTGCATGTGCGTTCAATCATCATGTCATTACATGACCTAATCAAATGTTAGGCAAATTTAACGACTTGTAGAGACACACTAAAGCATCCCGTGATATCCCTTTTCATGTCATGACTTGAGCAGCTCTCATCTCTTACGCGACTAATTTTTTTATCCGCTTGTTTCTCAGTCATTATTCAAACCGCTGTAGATGATTCCCCTCGAATTAAACTTAAAATTTAAATAATTTTAAGCAGAAATTCAGCAACACTGAATTGGTTTAGTAAACTTTATTTTACAGCATACTCTGATGCCTATCGCGTAACGTTACCCGTCCAAATTTGTCATTTGTACTTCAGTACTTCCACACATTGTTAATAGCATTGTAAATATCTTTTGGTGCATCGTCTTAATCCGCCTGCACTTGTTTACTATACTAGTTTACAAAACAAATTTATAAAACTTATCATTCGTTCGGAGTCTCTTGTTTTGTAATGGTTTTATTCCGATAGTAATCTTGTGTTGGCGTTCGACCCATAACATCTTTGACCGACTCTCGGAATTTGCTTGGATCGCCCGTTAACTTAGCGATTTTCTACATGCTTATGCTCCGAACTCCGTTAGAGCTCCATTCCCGTTTTATTAATAACTCTAATCTATTTTTACCGGGTCGTCGGTGTAATGAAATTATGGAAGAAATAGTTTTCTCTTATCGAAAGTAAATTTAATTAATGAATTATGTTTATAATCAATCCACTGTAAAATATATCTTCACCTTAATATTCGTCCCGTTTTTTGACGGGGTCTGCTTTTCTAGTTCGTTCGCTTCATTTCGCACTGTTCCCCGGATGTTGCTCCACAAGTTTCATCATTATATTCATATAATTTCGCTTCATAACATAAGTCTGTGTTATATATATGCATCTTCTGTCCTGTATCTCTGTCATTAAATTTCAGTTTGAGGTGATGACCAATCAAGTTTTATTTTCGATATTTTCATAATGGAGCTTAAACGGATCTTCGGTTCCAAATTCGTAACATTCCACACTTGAATGAAGAACGCATGCTACACCAGCACACACACCAGTGTCAAGAGGAAATAGTTGTTTTTTCGCGTTTAATCTCGTATAGTTTTTCTTGTCGGTCTGCAAGTGCATAACAGAAGTTAGATCGCTTGGGTGGCTTTGAAGACTGGTGTCCGTCGTGCGTTGATATATTTAGAGAAAACCATGCGCTTGACGGGTTCGGTTGAAAGGAGGGATTATCTAGCATCGACAAGATACGGTTGGCGGAGAGGTTCGCTAATGGCCGGCCTCCAGGGGAGGAGGGTGAGCGTGCGCGGCCGCAATCTCTGCGAGAGGAGTGTACATATAGGAGTGTCGTTGATTCCTTCCAGTTGTGAGAGCGAGCGAGAGTGTCAATGTACCTACCTACTTATGGTTTTGTCTCGTATTAGAATGCCGAAATAGTTTTAGTTGATTATTTTATCGTTGTGAAGAAGTAGCGTTAAGTTGGGCGCGGGCGCCGCCCGGCCCGAGACTGAACTACACCGCCGCCCGGCCCCGCGTTCCCGCATCCCCGCTTTTTACGTGCAGGCATGATTACTTCCATCATAGTGGATTGTGTCGTTTATCTTTATATATATTTTCTAGATTAACTACGTTTCGCGTTTGTATAAGGTACATATACGTACGATTATGTTTAAAAATGTGCCGATGCTATGTGAAATTTTATTTTTGTGTAACGTAATGAATTTTTAATGAGTAGAATTAATTGTAAGAAGTCGAGTTTGATTTTGCATCTTCCGCAGTCCGATCGTTGGAGGGGAATCAGACCCGTCGTGTTGTCGGAGGCGTTTCGCACGCTCTTATTATTCTTTCGGAGGGGCTGTTATTGTTGCTTCTCTCGTAAATGTGTTAAGGTCCATTATACATTTTGTTTTTTTTTTTTTTGTAACTGTTCACACTGTATTGTCTTAAATATAATTTACCAACATTTTCTTTGAATTTACTGTTATCTCTAGAACCATATTTAATTGGTATAAGTTCAGAAACTAATAACTACCTCAATATTACTAAATGATACGATAATTATCTTTGGGCATGTTTTTGGGAACTGAATTTAAAATATTGCAAAAATCAATATAGTATAAGAAATGCTACTTTAATCACGGTAAACGGATAATTGTCAAAATTAGATTTCTTGAATTAATAAAAGTGATAAAAATAAATGGTTTAATTATTTAAGTTTCCTCTCCCACACTCATCAGCTGTTCTATACACTACATCTCTGCTAGATGTGGTTATACAGCTCGTAAGGTTTTTTAATGTGCACCATTTTTTTCATATTGCTGGTTTGGATCTGCGCTGACGGTCGCTTACGACATTGTGACGTTTGGATTTAAAATTATTTTCAAGCTAGAATTACAACAATCATGTTATTTTTTTTTAGTTTAAGGTTACCACATGTAATTGGCATTTTCTTTGTAAATTTGTTACGTAAGAAATTATTGTATTTGTGTTGTAGAATTGATAAAAATAAATAAAATAAAAAGTTATGTGATTATGATTATTGTAAAAGGCCTAAACCCTAAACCCTGACTATTCTCATTGTTTCCAAATCTCATTTTTCGAATGCTTTTAGAATTATCATTTAAACAATTGTAGATGAAAATCAAGTTATGTTGATATTTAAAGTATTTTACGACCGAGACCCAGATCATTCATCTGTTCAACTAGCCATGACTAAGTGTAACTGCTAATTAAGATCCTGTGGACGTGTTTTATGTTTTTAGTCTAGTAATTTTACTAGCTAACGCTTAACGGTTAAAAAAATTAACTGTATGTATTTATGATCTTATTAATGATTGTTTCAGTTAAAGTAAAAAGTTGTGTACTAGATATGAACAAAGGTGATGACTATTTGAAATTTTATTAAGAACTTTTCTGGTGCTTAGTTCATGAAATATTTTCACTTTTGCTTGCCAAGTACTTACGCTAAAAGTCGACAATTGTTCAATACAATATAAACTATATAATTTATATATATATACACTTTTCAGCTCGCGGAGTCCGGATCCGCGAGCTCGGTCCGATGAAGCTTTCACGGCCATAATAGTGGCCGAAAGCAAAAACTTCATCCGGAAAAAAAATGTTCAACCAGTTTTAATGGAGAAAATAGTTAAATACAAATCATTCAATTAATAGAGGTAAAGAAACTGAGTACTAGTTAGATAATATAGCCACGATCACTGTTAGCCATGATGTTTAAGAAAAAAGTTATTTCAAAAGTCTTGGCCTCATAGTTTACAGTTTTCTTCGTAAATGTTTCTGTGCTGTTTTCTTTGTTGCTTATCTTGGAACTTGGTCGTTGGTGATGGTCTCCTTTTGTTGTATCGGCCTCGGGACATTAGCAGTGAGTGTGCCGCTTCACGATACCTCCGCTTTGATTTATCATTTGGCATGGGCATGTCTGACACCACGACATTGGTAAAGGATAAAATTGTTTATTTAGTTAAGAAACTCGACTCTGTAGAATGTTGTAATTATTAATTCCGTTTTTAACAATTTTTTTATAAAGCCTTTTGTTTCCCTTGACTTTTTAAAATAGTTTTAAAGGAAATTATGTTCATGTGTGGTACTAGCTGATTTTTTTCCATACAACATTCAGGTCTTTCGTACTCTGAACGATTTCGATTACGGATGTGAAGTAGAGATATCGACGGAGTCGTCCGAACTTAACTTGCTCGTTGTGATCCGATACCCGAACAGTATTGTAAACAATTGCGCGGTGAATCGCAACGCTTTCACAGTACTCAAACGAAAAAAGTGCTTACGGTTGTGCGACCTCGTGGGACACCGTGACATACTCTCCCCTTACTACATCCTAACGATGCGGGAGAGGATACGCTTTCGCTTCATAAGTAACAGCAGTGTAAACAGCGATATGAATGTGAGTATTACTCAACAAATTATTGACTATACAAAGCTCCATACATTTTCGTTTTGAATTAATTACGGTGTGTGTGTCCTAAGCTCATATCTTTTTTTATACGACTAAGGTGGCAAACAAGCATACGGCGTGCCTGATGGTAAGCAGTTACCGTATATTATAGACGTCTGGAGCACCGGATGCACCACAGGTGCGTTGCTGACCCCGGAAAAATCTTATCACACACTTTTAAATCGCTGCAGTCGTATTGATATTGTTTTTACTACTTATAAGTAGTTATTAAAATACAAAATATTTTAAAATAATTAATTTTAATAACATAAACTAGTTACCGTTTAGTATTTTATTTTGATACAGATAAACATTTCAGTAATGACGATTAAAAAATGTAACGTATCTTCTGTGCTTGCACTTTGCAAGTGCATTGTGTGCTATTCAATGCACAAATTAAGTACACTTAAAAAGCTCAATAGCAATTGTCAACGTATTTAAAATATCCTTTCGATAAAACAGTTCAAATGAAAAAGCAAGCGTTGAATGATATAGTAAAATATTTTAGTCGTGTATTTAAAGAATAATTTAAAAAATGCGTCAGCTATAATCTCATTTGGTAGAGGAATGAATTTTTCCCATGAATAAATTCGTTTTTGTTTCTTGGTGAATGGAAATGCTTTCAGTGTCCAGATACGGGCAAATAGAAGTTGTTACGGACTATCAATGGCAAAGCGCCATCGATTTGTCATTTTTGCCTCTATATGGTAAGGCCACGAAAGTACTTTCGTATACCTGCACCACCTTACCAGTACTGGTTGCACCATACATCATTACTGAGGAAGTACTCTTCCTCTTCTGATAACTTACTTGGTTTAACGTCTCAGAAGACACCCAACGGCAAGTATGATGTTCTATCATCGTCCACTGTTGAATGTGAAGAGCATCTTCCGCTGGAAAAGTTTAACCACCGACTATAAATGTCCAATCACACAAATACAATTCCTCACTCCGTCAAAGGTTCGTTTGTATTTGAATGATCAATGTGTATTTAGTCTGTGGTGTCGTAGTTGATTTCCGGGCGTTGATTGGTTGCCGTTTTAAAGCATGCGCAGTAAGAATATTAGATTTTGTTAAAACATGTATGTTCTTTACCTTCAGCGAGTATTTTATAAGGCTGTATATAATGAGGTGTTAAAACAGTTCTGAAGGATGATTCTATCAAAAACCTTGCGTTCAGTGCGATTTATTAATTAACAATTATTTTTTACTAATCCCTATTATAATCTGCGGCCAGAATTATAAATTAATTTCGATAGATCTTCGTTACTGTACTGTCATTATATTATCTAATAGATATTAGTTTGATAATAGTGTATGCTTTCGACAAGTGTCTATATGCAGGCGAACTTCTATCAAGTGACAGTGACGGCAGCTAGAAGTGCGCCCCCCAGAGGCTGTAGCCGCAGGAATGAAACTATCTGCACAATCGAGGGAAACGACTTTTGCTTCACCAGCGGAGTCTACTGCGACGGTATAAACAATTGCGGCGTTGTTGACTGGTACAACTGTCATTAGCATATCATTACTTCCACAAAAATGTTTAATCCGATGGTAAGTGATATGCTTGCTCATGAAATCGCGGCGCTGGTTGAAATGTTACACACAGCACCATAATACGCTCGTCGCCTTGAGATACTAGATGTTAAATCTCTTTACCCCAGTAAATTCATTAGCATCCATCAATTTTAAATCTCCAGTCGGTCCACCACCACCTTTAAACTGCGAAGCCGCAATTACTTATTCTGACGGAAACGCAGATACGTTGGCCATTAGATACAGCGTACCTCAACTATCCTGGGTACTTCTTGGAACACACCTTCCATCCACGCGCCGGAGTTTGTGTGTACGTCCGCAACGATATCTGCTGTCAGCGACTCTGTCATCTTGAAGACCCCACATTCTCTACCATTTGGGTTTTGGTGGACACAGGTGTGAATAAAATTATTTATTCCTGTGTTTACCGTTCGCACAGCGGTGACCGGGAGACGACTCGGCTCTTAGAACATCTAAGTGAGGCTGCTGACAAGGCCCTACAGCGGTATCCTCCTGCTCAGCTAGTGTTTCTGGGAGGCTTTAACGCTAGTCGTCAGGAGTGGCTCTTCTCTTACCAGAAAACCGACCATGCAGGGAGGGAGACACGAAACCTCTCAATTGCGTTAAACCTTACCCAGCTGGTAAAGCAAGCTACTAGGGTACCTGATGTGGATGGACTTTCAGTCAATTGTCTTGACCTTCTGATGACCACAGATTCAGATCGATACTATGTGGAGGTAAGTTCTACATTGGGAACTTCTGATCATTGTCTGGTGAAGTCTGTGTCGTCTTATTCCCTACACGATCTGGGTATACATGGAGTTAGGAGAATTTGGCGATACAAGTCAGCAGATTGGGATGAGATGCGACACTTTTTCGCATCCTATCCCTAGCGGCAGATCTGCTTCTCTTCTGATGATCCATCGAGTTGCGCGGATGCTGTAACGGATGTTGGGCGTCAAGCTATGGAGTATTTCATTCCTTTCGCAGAGCTCGTCGGAGGCAAAGCTCGTCCGTGGTATAATGCAGAATGTGCACATGCTGAAAAGCAAAAGCACACTTCATACCTCTCGTGGGTTGATGCTCGAGATCGTAAATCTCCGGATATAAGATCTAAGAAGAGAGCCTTTAACCAAGCTGCTAGGTCATACATCCTTGCGAACTGGACTCGTGCCGAATTCTTGGAAGCTTGCAAACGTGCAACCTTTGCCCAAAAAAGGTAGTCGAGCCGACCCTTCTAATTACAGGCCCATCTCCAATACCCTTCATAATGTGCAAGGTTATGGAACGTATATTGAATTCGCGCCTCATGACATACCTAGAGCATCACGACCTCCTCAGTGACCGAAAATACGGATTTCGCCGAAATCGGTCTACTGGGGACCTCCTAGCGTATGTCACACACCTCTGCGTCGAAGCTCTCAAGGGAAACGAGGAAGCAATAGCGGTCTCCCTGGATATTTCGAAAGTTTTTGTAAGTCTGGCACGATGGCCTAATAAGCACTTCACTACTTTTCGGGGTGTGCACTTGGAAATTTCCGACTGTCTCCAACTGTAGGGGTCGAGATCTCGACTAAACTAAAATTCGGACAGTTTATTGAGTCCAAAGCTAAGATAGCAGCAAGGAAACTGGGGGTCCTTGCCAAAGTGCGGTAGTATTTCACTCCAGGGCAGCTTTTGACTTTATATAAAGCACAGGTCCGGACGTGTGCTGAGTACTGTTGTCATATCTGTGCGGGTGCTGCGAAAACCCATCTAGCAGCACTAGACTCGGTGGACAGGCGAGCCAAGAGGCTTGTTGGTGATCAAGAACTTGTCTTAGCTAAATTGGACAGTCTTGACCACAGGCGCCGAGTGGCCAGTCTCGGGATGTTCTACAGGATCCATTTCGAGGAGTGTGCGCAGGAATTGCATGACGTAATTCACCCGTCCACTTTTCATCACCGGACGACAAGGCGCTCGGCGAGACTGCATCCTTATGTTATAAACATCTCCAGTTTACGTACTAAGAGGTTTGACTCCTCATTTTTAATAAGGATAGCTAAGGAGTGTAACAACTTGCCGGCGTCAGTGTTTCCCTCCAATTACTATGTGGGCGTCTTCAAAAAAAGAGTGAATAGGCATTTGCTAGGTTAATGCGCTTTACCATCGTAGACCACATCTTCACTTAACACCAGGTGGGATCGTGGACAAGCATTAACCTGTACCCTCGTAAAAAAAAAATCTAGCATCCTTCAAACCGGAATACGGTAATGTTTACATTACTATTTGGCAGTAGAATTTGGAGCTACGGTGGTACTTTTCTAGATGGTTGGTTTCCAACAACGGAGACCTACCACCAAGGCAAATATGTAGATAATCTTTGAATACCAAATTTTTAAAAGAATTAATTTGTTTAATTATATTAAACGAGCATACTCTTAATAGAGTAAGAACGTGTGTTATGCAACAGTTATGTCTGCTTTAGTCTTTATAAGTATAAATAAGGTCTCACTTTTGAAGTCACTTCTTTGATTGATCGATATGTGAATGTATTATAACGGAGTGGTTTAAAAATTACCTAGGGGAAATAGTAACTTTCTAGATACCAGTAACTCAAGACAGACCTTATAAAATTTCCTGTCCAGAACAATCATTTTCAGTTTTCATCACCATCATCCTCATTTCAACCAATGGACGTCCACCGCTGGACTTAGTTCTATTGTAAAGAACTCCCCACAATACGGTTTTGTGCTGTTTGTTAGTTTAGATAATTGGAAAATAAATGTGAAATGTTAGTATGTAGGGATAGCTGTTAATGATTATTTTCCTTTTGACTTTACATCATAGCCGCCGTCGTAGTTGTAACAGCTAATTTTAGGTATATTTTAATATTGATTTTGTATTTCTCTTTACGTGTAGGTTTGATGAGCGCAAAGCACAGTGTGGTCTTCCCGTGGAAAAACTAGGCATGGCCCCCGTGATTGCAGTTCTTTCCGCGTTATTCTGCGCCTTATTAGTAGCGGGTCGGGCATTAGTGCGTTGCCTCCCGCCGTTCACTGCATCATTCTTCATCTTCAATGCAAATGAGGACAATCGCTTGTGCATTGACACTGTTCTCAAACCACCGCAGTCTTTAAACATACCCGCTGAAACTTTCAGGCATATGTCTATAATACCGGTAAAAATATTGTTTATTAGTGATGTATATATACTTTTATATACATAAAATAACACGTTTTTTATGTTTTTAGTAATAGAAGTACAGATAGTTTAGTAGACTCATCAATTTTCTAAGGATGGCTTGAGTTATAAAGATAAGTTTGTTAAGCGTTTCATGTATGACAATAATTTTAAAGATATTTTTAGGTATTCTCCGATTCATCGAGCGCGAGCTATGAAGCGAATAAAGAGAATGAAATTTTGGTTCAGCAAGCAAGTGCTAGGAATGTCACTACTGAGGATAAAAGTCCTCATTCTTTAAAAAAGATGGTATATTAACGCTTTTTTTAATATATTATCGACGAAGTGGAAAACGATTCAAGTCGAGATTACCTTTCCGGAATTAATGTACATTTATTTGTGTTTAGCGGTCTTTCCATGGCTTTGGAACTGTTGAAAACGAGCAGAAACCTTTATGAATATTCCAATCCTATTACAGGAAAAGAAACCCAGTCGAAAAACTACTATATGTTTAGTAAAAGCCAGAATGCAGAGAAGACTGAGATCAATGACCGGATACGATCGAAAGCTTTCCAATGCATCCACCTCATCTCAATTT
Source organism: Pachliopta kotzebuea (assembly GCA_018246255.1). Taxonomy (NCBI): domain Eukaryota; kingdom Metazoa; phylum Arthropoda; class Insecta; order Lepidoptera; family Papilionidae; genus Pachliopta; species Pachliopta kotzebuea. The sequence goes on from DWLS01002302.1 coordinate 17,754, forward strand.
GTTTAGATAGTATGTATGTTGATAAATTTAACTCCGGTAAAGAAAACTAGGAAGTCTTTTGTCATATATAATCTTAAAGGTCTCTCCGATGGTTTTCGTGTTGAAATATATTTGAAAGTAAAATGTATGTGACTAAATTTATCGTAACAGTTTTATTACTTATTTAGAATACTTACTGATATATATAAAGGGAAGCTATCATCATTTCATTTTAATCTTTGCTGTAGATGGTGTTAGGAAAGCTAGTAAATAAGTGCTTTTGCATAATAAATTGAATAATGTCATACATTCACTTCCTTTAAACGTCACTATATGGGTAGAGACGAAGACGGGATCGCTGCCTTTAGTATATGGATGTATTTAAAGTTTTCTTTTCACTGGTTTTAAACTACTTTTTGTCCAAGTTAAATTACGTTCTCAACGTCATGTAATCGTGAACATTACAACAGCAACGTAATTAAAATTGTGTGGCTTTTATTGGTATACAGACGATACATCGAAATAAAAGTATCATAGCGTATGTAAGAAATCATTGATATTTAAAACTGGTTTAATTCATTTAGAGTGTTTTAAATAATTTTTTATGCTTCTAGACGAACAAGGGATGATTTGGTGGTAATTGATACGTTTTCCCATAACAACCTTTTTTTTTTTTTTTTCGTGTGTAACAAAGATGCTGCTGGACGCATGCACATCCCACGCCAAGGGCCGGCAATGGGATAGTGTC
>DWLS01002303.1:0-18479 GCA_018246255.1 Pachliopta kotzebuea
ATTACCCGCTGATGCGAGGAGAGGAGAATAAAAATATGGGTGCAACTACCGCCATATGGATGTAACTATACCGAACAGACCCCTAAACTTCAGTATGAAGAAAACACCTCGTAATAACGTACAAATAATATTAAGTATAAAATCAAAGAGTTTTGTATTGGAAATTTAATAAAGCTAGTGTTAAAGTTAAAGTATGTCATTATCATCACATCATCTACTTAATTCATTAAATAATACAGGTATTAATGGTGGTAGGCCACCGTTGTCCAAAACCTAGTTACGTACCATAGCAGTTTCTTATTCTACTGCTAAATAGTAATATGTAGACATTACTGTGTTCTGGTTTGAACGGGGCTATGTACTAGTGTAATTACTAGGATAATGATAATTAACATTTTACATCTCTAGACGATGAGTGCAATGTGGTGCTGTGTATACCATCTTAACCAGTGCCACGTTGTTAGAGGTAAGCGTCAAGCAGTTAGTTACCTTCACGTGAACGTCTTGCTAGTCTTGTTAAAAAAAATTAGATAAATAACAAAAAAGAGTTTAACATATAATACATACATGATAAATTTATTATTAGTAATAGTATTTTTGAGGACTTTCTTAACTTTACTATAAACAAAGTAATTGCACTTATATAGAGTAAACTTGAATTAAAAAACATTCCGGACTTCATTCCTCTACATAATTATATGTACCTCTTACATTTAATTGCGGAAAAATTGTTAATTGCACTTTTTTGAAAGTACAATCCGGTTTAAAATCAGTTCAAATAAGCTTTAAATATTTTTTAAAAGTTCAACGAGCATTGAAAGACTTGTTCATAATTCGGGCCGTTATAAAAGTTTAATTTTTACAAAGCTCTTTTAACGAGCCATTAAGGCCGCGTTAAAGTTCCAAACTAAAATTATTTTACGGATTAAAAGCTTCTAGTGTTTTAATTGATGATTGATTTAGTGGAATTGAAGAAAAACTATAATTTAATGAACAGCTTACACGGCTATGAGTTTTTTACAAGAGTTTTACAAGTTTTTCCTCGAGAAATCTTACTTTACCTTACCATCAAGTGAACGCCTTGTTCCCTCATCGCTTCTTAGATTAAAATAAAATGTCAAAGGAACCGTTAATTGAATATAAATAATTTCTATTATCAGTTTAACTAGATTACTAGTGAAATTACTGAGGTAACTAGACTTCGTGTCTCAAGCATTATATTGTTAAGGATCTGTATCCTTTTCTTTTAAGGACTGTTCCTTAACAATATAATCTATACATAGTATCATAAGGCGTTGTTGTTTCCACAAAGTCTTTTACCTTATTTTACTTCTTATCTTTTTAATTTACACTATTTTGAATAAATTATGAATCCATCGGAAAAGTGAGAGTGAAGTTTTATTCACTACTTTTGTCAGTAATTAAAAGCAATGATAACAACTCACGAGACCCAAGCGAACTCGCATTAGATGATCATCAGTAGATAGAAGTCCACAGCAGGACATTGGCCACCCTTAATAGTGGAGGAGCAGGACTGTTTTCTACCACGGCGGCCTAATGCAGACCGCTTCAATGACCAAAAGGAATGTCTGACCACAATCCCACCTGGTATTAAGTGATGATGTGGTCTATGGTTGTAAACCGCATTAAACTAACAAATGCCTATTCACTCTTTTTTTGAAGACGCCCGCATCGTATTTGTACGGGAACACCGACGCGGGAAAGTTATTCCAGTCCTTTGCTGTTCTTATTAGGAACAAAGAGTACTTGAGATACTAAAAGATAGAAAATATTATATATTAAAATGAAATTTCAAAATTTGACACGGACTCTTTTATTATAAATATTAATTGCACATAAGAACGTTCCATACAAAAATACATTTCCAATTAAAAATATTCCCACTAAAACAAAATATAAAACCTTAATACACAGAAATATCGAAATCGCATAAATATAAAGTTAAAAATTTTGTAGCAAGCTCAAAATCCATTCAAAACGCAGTTATATCTTCGACGAAGTTAAAATACTTAACCAGATCAGATGTCAACGAGGCGTTAAGTATGAAAAGAAATTTTTAAACAAGAGAGAAACCTGTGAGATTCTAGACCTCGTAAGATAGCTGATAGAATTTCGGGTTAGATCAGCAAAATAATCTTGTAGCTGTGCCTGTTTTCTTATATCTACAAGAGACCAACACTTGAACTTAATTTCACTTGGTGTTAGATGACAGAGACGATAGCTAATGAAGAGTGCTCGCCAAGAACACTTTCATATATTGTCACTAAGAACACAACGATGGTCTTACAGCGACGGATTTACAAAATTTGGGTATAATCAAATTGCAAAACGTTCGCCCCCTGAATCAAATCCTCAAAGTCAAAAACTTAGCTCCAGAGACAATAATTGATACAAAATATAAATCGGTAATATATTTCATTCATAAACAATTCAACAATATAACTAACATTTATATACATTTGTGATAGTACATGGTAACAATTGATATAAGAAATGAACCATTTAAATAGGATCTACGTAAAATTTAGTTACGAAAATTAGTAATACCTTGTTATTACATACATTTTTATTGAACATTTTAACATCTAAATGTGAAATTTACTAGATTAAAAAAAAATACAAAATCAATTATTATGTTTAAAGATCATCGATTTTTTTTTATATTCAATGATAGAAATAACTAATGATACAAATGTAACTGAATTTAATTTCAGCGAAGCATTTGATGGTCCAACAGCACAATCCCGGGAACCGGTTAACCCCTCGCAATTTGGAGAGGTGCGTGCTACGCCGAGAACGGACGACGTAGCTTTTCTACTTAAAAATAAAGACATTGAGAATGTGTATAATATTTATAACTAAAACGTATATTTGCCTATCCGATATTACATCCTACTGCCTTTTGAAATCATCGATTAATTGTACAAATTCTGTCTATGGTAACTTGTGGACCTAAATACTATGTTATCATTAATTAAAAAATAATATAATGAATAATGATTATGATGACGATATCGTTAAAAAGAATTGTGACATTACTGGACGAAGTTACGACATCGCGATTGCGGGCCCTATGTCTATGACAATGCGTTTGTATCGGATATTAGTTAAAATGAATTGGAACATATTTATAGGAAACAACAGTATAAGTGAAAAAAAATGATCATTGATTCAAAAAAACGACGTAACAAAAACGAATATTTAGAAAGAAAAGTATAACTTTTAAAAAGTCATATTTTATGAAAATATCAAAATTTCTTAAAAACATTGAATATATTTCTTACTTAGGAAGGAAGAGTTCTCTGCCATTTGTTTTTTAACAGTAATATGATTTTTACGGATTTTGAAGTCAAATCAATCAAGAATTAAGGTGAGCAGAGTAAAACAGAAATCTTTAGCAATTACTTAATATTTCATGTCTCCCAGATCAGGCATAGGAAGAGGGAATCCACAGCGATTCTTTTCACGGTCTTAATCTTCATATTTACCTCAACTAGAAAGGAGGACTCATGAAAAGCCTACGAAATCTGAAAGCTCTGAGACTCAGTACCAGTTTAGGGACACAACGGGCAAATCATACGCTCACTCAAAACTAATGAAACCGAAACAGAGGGAAATGGGAATTAACTTTAGCAAAATCGCCTCATTTCATTCATCACTAGTGAACATGACCATGACCCTGACCACGCAATAAGAACTTTTGTTCAAATACTTACAATTTAAATCTATTTTATTAAATTACAAACAGCATGCGCACAATGTACCTATTACATAAAACTAGTATTTATTTACGTAACATTCATTTATCACATTGCTATTGGAGACTGATAATATTTTAGTAGTGATATTTTTTCGATGATTTAACTTATGAATTACATTTTGTTGCTCTAGTTAATAAAGTACAACTAAGATTCTGAAACTTAACACTAATTTAATACCTTATTGAATGAAAATTAAGCCGTGGATGGAAGGGTATATGTAATACTTTGAGCCCGTATATTGATATTTGCAAAATAGCAAAAGCTATTATAGCGACAGTTTTAGAATTTGTAGGTTGAAGTTATTAAGGCGATTGCGAAAAACCTTTATTACCTATTGTAGAACGTAACATCAGCATCGACGGGAAATTCGTGTTACATTGCAAATGTTTAGCTTCTTAGCCATAGCGACTGCAAAAATTAGTATTTTGAATATACTATACATTAAACGTCACACGGGATTTCTCTTGACTAGATGGAGGCATAATCTACGCTAAGCGGCTTGCAGCAACTATAATCATATAGCCAAAGATCAGGTCTTAGCAGTGTTTCTTGGGACAAAGCTATGTGAAGACTTGGGACGGCCGCGGGCCGATGATGATGAATCAAACTTTTAAATGAATATCTGAAATATTTCTTGCTCAATGGTTATTAAGATATAGTGAAAAAATCTTATAAATCATTATCAGTCTCCTTAACAATGCACATACTAAAATAGACGACGATGAACTTTACACAATTATATAGTTTGTCATAGTGGTCCTCATTAAAATATTGAATACCTAGGAAAATTGCGACCGAATATCACTATATGTTGAACTTAATCTATGTAATCACTTTCTCGCGCTCGAAGAGACATCGTCCCCGAATTAGCACAACGTGATCGCCTACCTTTGACAGATTCAAAATTGGCGAAACCTCTACTTAATACATTGAGTTAAAAAATTAAAATGGTCCATCTCCACAATAAAATGGCCGAATAAACAGTTACAAATTACGCTAAATGGTTAAATTTTGAACTTTAGATTCTCTGTTATCACCAAAATCGGAAGTTGAACTCGTGTCCGCCGGCAGGTCGGTGCGCGGGGGCGCGGCGCGGCGTTATGTGGAATGTTCGAGAAGTGGCTCCTGTTCGCGTTCGTTCGGCGGCTCCACGACCGGGAATACGGTGTGTGATGGTAATACCGTGACGTCACCGTCGTCGTTGCAAGCGAGCGGTGAATATATCACACCCCGGGTCGTCGCTTTAGGACGTCGCGCGCTACGTACCTGTTGGCAGAGATCAAACTGAAAAATACTCCAAACATGTCATGTAAAAAAAAGTTGTTATATTTTATTACATGTATGTAAACTCATAATATGCTTACTATAATTCTACCCAACGAATTTCCTCCTGTATCAACCGTATAAAGAATTTTATTCAGTCTTTCGATCTTATTAGAAAATGTTTTATATTAAATAATTGTAAGCTTCTCTAAGAGTTGGTCAAACAATACTGAGTATATTTTATTCTTAGTGGTTAACACCTTCGCCTGTTTCTAAGTGACACGTCTGTCCCTAAAAATGTGGTAAGCAAAATGATAAAAATAACACTTCATTGAGCTCCTCACCATTAGCTGTCTCATTAGAAGTCTAGCTATTTCAGCAATTCCACTGGCTACAATTCCCCTTAGTAGGGAATAGGGCAGAAGCCTAACATCAGTAAATAGAGTTATGCTTTGAGCATACAGCCAAAAATAATGTACAAAATTGACTATTTAATGGAATTCATCATTCATTCATAATCTGCCGGTTTACTTCCACTGTTAGGCTCCACGATAGGCCACCCTCAATAGTAGGGAGATTTGGGATGTCAAACACCAAGCTGGACCAATGCGGTTTGATGGGGAGTATCGTTTGTTGGCATGAGTCCCATGATATGTTGTATGAGTACACCCCATTTCACATACAAAACACTATCAGCCAATTTTTAAAATGATTTAACTCCACAAACAGTAAACATCAAACACGACTGCTAATCGGAAAGGGCAATTGAATAATGTAACCAGACATTGAAAGGATAAAGCAGAAACGAAATCCAATTTCACTTCTTCATTACTTAGAAGTAAACAGAACTTAATCAAGCCGGTTTCCACAAAGCCGGAGTCAACACAGTTTGAGTGTCAGATGGCGACAATGAACGCAAACAATAGTTTACAATGGCAAAGCCACTTTTACACTGGGGCCAAACAGCGGGATCCAGTCGGAATTGTGAAGCTCTGATATATTCTGGACATTTATCTACTGTTCAGTTTGCATTGTGTACATCTTAACGTGTAAAGCTTCTTGAATAATACAATTTAGGAAAAATAAAATAGTAGCTATAAATGTTATATTACATAAAAAATAATTTTGATTTGAATACAGTTTTATTGTTTATTTAATAAATTACAATTCTTTTATGATACCAATGTTGTTTATATAATTTAAAAGTGGTAGATTTCTTTTACCGGAGGTACCACCGCAGCTATTATTTCTACCATTTATAGATACTATGCAAACGTTACTATGTTCCAGTTTTATGTAACTAATGGGGTAACGATCATTTATCATCACGTGAAAATTGTGTTCGTTTATCTCAACAAATGATCTAGATTTTGGATCTTAGTTGTAAACGTGACTGAATCTGTTTGAATTTTACTATTATTTTCTATAATTCCTATCTTTTGTAGATTATTGTCTGTGTAAAATTATGATTTATTACCTAAGTATACCAGTTACCTGTAACAGAAAGAGTACAGCTAAGAAGAAAGCGCCGGCCGCCGCGCACACCGCGAGCGTTACAGTCGACACGCTCGTCGCGGTGTGCTCGCTCTGCTCGGTCTGCAGCGCGCCCCATTCAGCAATACGCCGTTTACCAGCGACCGAAGAGTTTATACACTCCCCTACGACAATCATTTACATTGTTAATTATTAATCATTGTTATACAAATAAAAATTGTTGGTTGTTTTACACCCAAATAAAAAACTTACCCCATTTCCTTGTTTAAATAAAAATAACTACTAAATAAATAACTTTTCTTGTTTATCAATGAAATAAATATTGTACCCATACAGTGACTACATAATTTTAAAAAATAAATAAAAATAATTACTTACCATTGTCCGGGTTACAGTGACAACAGTCCGTAGCTGATGAAGAGTTAGCAGGTAGGCTCTGCTCTGAGCAACAGGGTACGCATTGATTGTTTAACCTATTAATAAATAGAGTTATAATTATCTCACTTACCCAAAAAATGTATACTATAAACAGCACATCGTTTTAAATTTTATCCTCTAACATCAACCACTAAAATTAAGAAAATAAATAATATTTCCTGGTGACAAAAATGTCGACTTCTGTTGACTACTTCTGCAGCGAAGTATAACTGAAGGATAACAGTTGACTTTATGACAAGAAAGTCCTTAATTCGTTCCCAGGTCCATTTGGGAAATTAGACATAACTGTCTACCTCTTACCGATCGTCTACCACTATAACAAGATCGCTGCGGTTCGGCTATCGATCTTTGTAAGCCAGAATATTCATGGCAAGCATGCTTCACCATCCACGGCTTCGACTTACAATTTTATGTAAAATTTAAGTTAAATGCCATGAACAATAATACATAGTAAATAAAAAATATATCTTTTCAAACACACAAAATTGGTAAACAAACCGGTCTAGACGCAGCGGTCTCGAACAGGCCGTACAACTGAACCTCCCCGGTCCGGAACACATGCGGCAGGAACTATCACAGGCGTGGCAGATTCCACTATTCGCCTCGTAATACTGCGAACCGAGGCACTCCATACAAAGCCCGCCGTCCAGCATAAAGCGAGGTGGGCAGGACTTGCAGTGAAGTGGCCCAGAGCCGTCGCATTCGCGGCAGTAATGATGGCAGCGACGGCATCCACCCACGCTTTGGTAGAAACCTTCCAAGTGAAACAAAATACATGAGCTATAATATCGCTTTTAATTTCTCCCTCAATGACGTAGTTACCAATTGCTTGCTTTACAAAGTTATCCCTGTTTGAATACCGCAGCACAGTTTGTGGAGTGTGATTGTTGGTATCGTTTATTAAACCCGCCTGAGTAGCTACCACACATTTGCATCGTTGAACTTGATACGAAATCCCACGAGAGTGCCCACCGAGGAACTTTAGCAGGGAGACAATGTTATATCGAACCTATCCCACGTGAATTCGTCTTATTCCGAAAAGCAATGTACCTTTTAATATTTCCAAAAACAATATCATAGTTATAAGTGAAATTTTTGAGATACCTTGTGGACATTCTGGATGACATTCACCAGCAGCCAGCCTCCATCCAGAAGGACATGACGCGCACTGATCCCTCCGTGGACCGATACAGGTCCGGCACGCCAAGTAGCACTTTAAACAAGTACCGCGGTCCGCGTAGTACCTAATTTATAATATTTTTTTATTATTTTGACACCGTTAACATCTATTTACATATAATAATAAAGAGACGTTTATGTTATAGCAAGTAAAACACTTGCTGATAACAATGTGCCACTATTTGGCTTCCAGACACAAGATATTATCTATCGTTACCGCAGTAATTTTAATCACTAATATAGCTTCTATCCAAAACAGGCTAATATTTCATGTCAGTGCGGGTTTTCATGTACCATATCCATCACCATTTCAAATATGTTCACTGGTGAACTCTTCCAAAATATAAATGTAATTTTGGTAAAAAGGGATGAAAGTAACTGACCCGTCCGCGCAGGTGGTCCGACAGGCGCCGGACTGTAGCCGCAATGAGCCGGTGCAAGCAGTGCAGTTGAGCCGCGAAACGCACTCTGAACAGCCGTGTATACAACGAGTACATCTGCCCGCATCAGAAAAGAATCCACGGCTGCATTCCGACACGCATCTGTGGTACAAAAATTTATTATTTTCATTGCTAATATAAACAACCCCTACAATATTCCTACTAATAAAAGGAATAATATCCATTACGATGGACAAATGCGATTTGACAGATGTCAGTCACATATTCTTAGAACATGTCTGTTTCCGCACAATTTATCCTTTACCGGAAGCTTAGCAGCCCCTGGGGATATCGAACCTCCCAGGCTTCAATATGAATACCGCGTACGATCACCTTACTGTCTGAGCAACCACCGCTTGATAAAATGACTACACTATTATACTACTAAATTGTCTATTATAATAACGATTACTCTGAATCTGTACCATGACAGCTTTGGAGGTACATAGAAATCGATAACTATTCACATATATAAGTTACAAATGCAAGAAAATAAATACAAACTTTCAAACATTAGCTAGTACTAATATTTGAACAGTAGAATATATTGCTTGCAATATTTATAAGACTTTAAATCATTTATAGAAAACTACAAAAGGCAACTCACTTATAATTTTCCAAAAGGTTCGGTGATGGACATGTTAAGCAATTGCTATCTTCGTCTCCATAGCACGAATCGCACGCGTCGTGGCAGCGACTGCATGTGGTACCATCCGAAAATTCACCAGCGCTGCATTTCTCCGCTCCATTCAGTACACACTTCCCTTTCTTATTCAGTTCCCAATTAGTATCACAAGATAAGCAAAAGGCGCTAATACATGTTGAACAACCAACCGGACATCTGAAAGAAATTGTCAAAGTTTAAATGTAAGTGAAACAGCAGATTAATGTTCTTTTTACACTTCAAGACTTACTTCATACATTCTTTTCTTTTCTTGTCTGCATAATAGCCATTAGGACAGGCATTAACGCATCGTCCTTCAAGAGAATAACTTGAAGGGTGGCAGGTCACACACTGAGCAACGCCGGGACCCTCGCAGGTGTCACATGAAGGCTGGCATTTTGCACAAGAGTAATCTTCAGTTTCATAATACGATGGAGGACATGACGCCAAACATGTCCCGTTATGTAGAACTAAATGGTGTTCACAAGATGTACAAGTATCTGCTTTATCTGAACACGTAGAACAGTGTGCAGCACAAGGTCTACAAACAGATGATTCACTGTCTTCCCAATAACCATCGGGACATTGCTGAAGGCAAACAGCCAAATCCGCAACTAGCAAATGAGCTGGGGCGCAGGTTAAACAAGAGTCTTGCCCCGGACCGACACAAGTCTCACAAGATTCATGACAAGGCCAGCAGACTGCACCTTGATTTGCAAAGCTTCGTGGAGGACAACGAGAAACGCACGCATCGTCAAGTCGGTAATGCTTACAAGCTATACATTGCGTAGGTCCTTTTCCATAGCATCCTTGAGTATCGCATTCAGGGTCACATTCGTGTATGACGCGCTTGTCATTACTATCAGCGAGGACACTCTCCCCATGCGGAGAAGGGACGTTGTGTCCATCGAGTTGAGCTATCGCTTTCTCCGGGTCTGAACCGGCTGCGAATAAACTAGGAAAGTTTTGATAATTGGCAAACGCGTCAGTGTTGTAAAAAGAATCCCCGGCGGAGTCGTAGCCATCAGCGGCTGTAGGAAACGCGAATGGAGGTGCTATCGCGGACGGTCTTTTACTACGCTGTCTAACTGGATCGACCGCAGTGCCGTAAAATATTAATTGCCACTTTTTCAATATACCAGGCTGATTCACATGCCTATTTCCGGCATTTACAATGTGCAATGTCCATCTACCTTCAGCACGTTCTCCCCAGAAATGCACACTTAAAAATGGCCAGTCGTCAAAATTAGAACTAACGACATCACGAGGTCTTTCGAATAAGAGAGTAGATGTTGTTCCCATCGGGGACGTGAGAAGAATTCTCAAATTTCCCCTAGGGAAGAACCGCAATGATATTTTACATTGAACATGTTCTAAATAACGGACTTCATTTACAGTTCCACTGCAACCATTGACATCCATGTGAACACTCAGGGTATATCCATAAGAAGAATCAATAGACTTATCTTCATTAATTTCTTGCGATTTACAAATATGTTGTGGCGGTACCGATATCCATTGTTCTGCTAAGTTAACCATTTCCGTCGCATCCATTAAACCATAACCAAATTTATGGCTAACTTTCCTTTTAACTCCATTAACTAACCAGCCGGTTTCTTTCTCTAGCGGTTGTGATCTTGAAGTTAGAACCACCAAGTATTGCATATCTCTCCAGGTCAACTCAGAATTAGCTTCTAAAGCCAAGGCACATATTCCTGCTGCCAAAGGAGCTGATGCCGATGTACCAGTATGTTCTACAGTACATATATGATCAGGTCTTAATCGACCATCCATATCTACTGTCGCAACACTCTTATCGTGTCCAGGAGTGCCGGAACTGTAAGTAGTAGCCAGAGTAGATGAACATTCTTCAAGATACCACGGTTTATATCCACCTTGAGTAGCACTTGAAATGGATAATGTAAAAATACTGTTCGTATATCCATCGCAATTGCAAGAGTCGGTATGTCTTCCGCCATTTCCTGAAGCCCAGACAAAGATACTACCTTTCCCTCGACGACCGCTAGTGACACCGTAGATAAATGCCCTGAAACATTTTTTTAAATTACATATGTGAGAAATTACACGAAAACCACATCTTAATTAAGAGAACAAACCTTCGAGCTAATGGACCAGGACCATCAACAGTTTTACCATCATCCTCCGGGCCCCACGAAGCGCTATATATATCGATATGATCTGGATTTAAACCTAAAGCTCTAGCTTCAACAGCATCATTGACTACACCATCTAACATTCTTACTCCACCTATACTAGCGTTGTAAGCTATTCCAACGCCACAATACTGATTGTACGCCACTGCTGCAACCTCGCCTGCGCAACGTGTACCGTGTTTATTGTCACCGTTATCTTGAGGCATAGGGTCATCGTCATTACCATTAATATCAGTTGATGCACTGGGATCCTAAAATACAATCAGGATATAAAATTATGTTTTATGGCACTAAATATATTATTCAAAGTATTTACACTTACATAATTCTGAGCGAGATCAGGATGATTTGTTTGGATGCCATCATCAAGGATGGAAACTACTACGCCTTTCCCCGTGTATCCTTTTTGCCATGCCGTCGCAACATTCATGTCGAGACCATCCTTTGCTCCTCCGTTCTACAATATTAAGGATTTAGTACATTGATAACCAAATGTATTGATTTTTATAATTCTATTTAAACACTTACCAAATACCATTGCTCCTTGTAAAGGGGATCGGGAAAAAAGGGTGAGGGGTTGATGGCGCGGTGCCTCGTTCTGTGAGATGGCATTCGGCGACTCAACTGTGACCAAAGTGCGCTTTCCCGCTGCGTGTAATCGCGCTTAATTCTCCGCCGCTCGCGCTGTTGTTGGAACCACCGTACCTTTAAAAAAATCAATTAAATTTCAGTACCAATAAATTAAAAATCTTTTTAGATGCTTTTACCACAACTGTTATATTAACTTCTATTTTAAAGTAATCTTTACCGCCTCAAGGACTGAATTCATTGAATTCACTGAAAAACGTAAAGATTTTTATGCGTGTTAAGTATATATCGTAAATCGATAAAGGCAGTATTCCTAAGGGTAACTTAGAAAGGGAAAAATGAGTTAGGATTCGTAAACATTTTTTTTATTCGACGAGACAAGCAAGTAATTCACCTGAAGATAAATAATACGGTTGCCCATAACAACACGGCGCTGATTAAGATAGTATATACAGCACCATATTGCGCTCGTCGCCTTTAGACATAAGATATTAAATCCTGTTACCCCAGTAATTTCACTAACATACAGCAGCAAACAAGAATACAGTAACTTTTGTACAGTGTTGTTTGTTGGCAGCAACAGAAGCTGTATCTATGTACCTAGACGGTCTTCTGAATCAGAAACGTACCATCAGTAATAACCTAACACGACCACACAACACACACGAGTACATAATAAAATTCGCCATTTACAACAAATTGTATCCAGTTTCCATTCCATTTACATATTGCAAGTTGGAAAATAAGTATGCAATGTACCAAAATCGCTGTTCACTTTGTAAGGACAGTTTTCAGCGAGTTACAAAGAACTGAAGAAAGTTCTGTGCAGTGGAGAACAGGCAGCTCTTTATATACTTTATTCTAAACAAGTAATCTCGTGTACAGCATTCGGACGTCGCAATTTCACAGTTGTTGGAGAGCGATAGACGTCCAACGGAAAAACGGCTCGCTCTCGCAATGAATAAAAGCTTTCGCCGTTTTTATATATGCTCCCTTTTTTATTTTTCCCATGAATTTTTTTTAACTTAACAAGATTTATTTTTACATTCTATTCTTATATTAATGCGTCGTTTAATCAAACTAAATTGTACAGATTTATTGCATTTACTATTTAATTGCTCCGGTTTAGATTGCAGCGTCTGTGGCCGCTGGAGTATTGAAGTAACAGATATCCCGAAGACATAATCATCATGGAATACCTGGAGCTCTTTATTTTGGAGCGGACTATTGTTTTCATTCCGATCTAGGCATAATGAGCTCATTGTATATTAAGTATATTTTTATTCTTTACTATAAAACCTTATAACGAGGTATACAAAAGGCGGGCTTATTGCATGGGCATTTTCTACAAGCCTGCCTTTGGTGAAGTGGGATGTCGTAGTAGGTAGAAGTTAAAAAGACGAAGATAGAATAAATAAATAAAATAATTAAATGATAATAAATAATAATGACAACACATATACATACATTAATAAATAGTAGTACGTACATATTACTGAGTCATCTGTATCTGATTTAAGTGCTCTCGAAACCGTGTTTTCATGTTTTCTAGTGATTTTTTTGGCAATTTACAAAATATTTAACCTGTCTTACCACTTTATGCAGCACTCTGGGGTTTAAAAATATATCAATTAGTCCCACTTTTATATTTATTATACTGATATCGTCACAAATCTCTTTCTCTGCTTGGGAAATAGATAATATTGATTCGAAATTACGTGAGTTAGATTATCTCTTCTGCCTCATGATCTCTCTTTTTAGGAAATATGCAGATTTTTATATGGCATATAGGTTCACTAGCCAACTGTGGTGGACACAGACACAATCTATTACAGTCTATCTTCAACAATGTACAATAATATATCATAATCATTACTTTTAATAGGTTATATTTAAAGACTAACACTATCTTGCCCTTGAATGTTTATAAAGAATCTTTCTAATACTATTTTGCATTTTTTTAAATGGTAACAATTGAAGAACCTTGTTTATGTTCCAAAAATTTGCAATAAAAGTACTGAACTTTCAAATATTGACGATTTGTTTAATTTCCATGATTTCTTTTTTTTAAAGTGGCTCTCCAATACTGGAAGTGGGCAGAATTTGATGACTACTAGAATATAATTAAATATGTATAAGCATGCCATACCTCAGGCTCATCGTTTAACTTCCGGTGATGCTCTTGACTAGGTTCCGTTGATCTTTTTTGTATTTCGTGATGTGATAGGAGATAGTAGCCTTTGAGTGAGCCGATCTGTAACAAAATAAAAATTATTTTACAAATATCCCATATATATGTGTAGATAATAAATTACCAAATTTTTATATTTAATTATAAATATTATAGTTAAGACAATCTATTTACACAAAATTGTATAATAAAACATTCATAGCTAATATATGGTAAGTTAAAATAATCGTTATAAAATAAGACGTAACTCCGGTATAGTTTTATAATAACATAAAAAGGTTAATACTAGAATCTATAGTTACTGTTTAACATAGTAATTGTTAATGAATTTAAATTCTTACCAATTCTATCACGAGACGATTGTGGTGGATATCCTAACCTCACAGTCGGTACTATCTACTCAGAATAAGATGTCTTGAAATCTTCTTGTGGTATGCTTGGTGTTTATTTTCATTTGAATAATATTCGAATCCCTATCCAGTGGTACTAAACGAACATCGCTATTGATACCTTTTATAAATATTTATCACCAAGTTCATACACTTTTTTAAGATTTTCTAATAAACACCAAGTATTAACTTTCGGAAGAGAAAATCATCGCGAGTAAACTAATGTATACAACTTTGATACACAAAACTTTCATGAATACGTGAACATGTGTCATCTACCAAATGGCAGTTGAATAGAGTGGTAGCTGATGCTGTCTTCTTGTTGATTTTACAGTTTCACCAGATTTTACAAGATAATGACAATAAAATGACGTAGTAAGTGACGATCTCTAGTACTTTTTTCTTTTTTTATGGGGAAAGTGAGCACACAGTTTACATAATGTCGGATAATCACTGACACCCATGGACAGTGCAACTCCGGGAGTTGGAGTACTCTTATCGGCTTTGAAGGAGGAAGCGGTAAGCTCTTTTCTTTAAGGACTCCATGTTGTGTTGGTTCGGAAATACTGTTGACGGCCACTGATACCACAAAGTGACTGCGTGATCAACAATTTAAAAGTAAGGTAAGTACTCATAACCATCACTTCTATATTATATTTAAATTTAATATTTATTATATAGAAATGGTTTGGTCACTTCTACGGAAGAGGTGATAAATGAACAAATATAAAAATCAAGTATTTGAATAATTGTAAAGTAACGAGGGGAATGTTTAACGGAGCAGCTGTTAGCGCGAATTGATAATAAAATGTCGCGGAGGCATAACGCCTCAATTAATCAGAGTTTAATCAAAGCTGCCGCCGAATAATAAAGGCAGCTAAGACTTATTGCTGGGGGAATGGGAGAATCGATCACACTTTATCAACATTCACTGTTTCCCCGATCGCAGTGCGAGCGCCCCTTAAAACTTCCGCCGTTTCAATTAAATTTTTACTGACGCAGTACAATAATATTAAAGTTGAAACCAAACTCGCTTTAATTTATTCAATTAATGAAGTAGAAGACGGAAAATTAATTTCATTTCATAACAATTGCTTATGTGACATCGCCAAGTCTTACATTTTTGGATTAAAAATGATCTTTGACCTTAACTTTATACGATCTCATTTGATAAAGAGGCCCATTCGAAATTCTCTTATAATATATATACATACACATATTATATATATTTTAAAAATTACCTCCAGCTTACACCCGCAATTTCCATAGTCTCTAAATTAAACTGGATTAGCCGCTTCGTCAAAGAGACGGAAGATAAAAAGAGAAGAGATCGAATTCCTACTTGAATAAATAAATACTGTTCCTTTTACTAACATCTATTAAACGTTATAGAAATCGTCACTTCATCATTTGATAAGATGATAATTAAGGCATAAGATTACCGTATCACCATTTTCAATGCGTTGTTACTAGTAAAATTACTAGAGTAACGACACTAAATATTTTATTATTTTAATCACCATCTGAACCAGAAACGTCGTTTAGGTGAATTGAAAAAAATGTTACAAGGAAGAGTGAATGCTTGTTCATAAGAGTGTACTAATTTTTCTGATATCTAAGATATCAATATTACTTATTTTTTTTATTCCTAACTGTTGTATATTTTACTACCCGTATAGGCTTACGCTTTAACTAAGGTTAGCTGGTAGAAAATTCAAAGTGAGTTAAGCTCGCATGTACAATTTTATTTCCATGTAATCATCATTTGCTGTTACTATACATTAATGTACTAAATGGTAAAATAAAAATAAATTAAAAATAATAATCATTTAACTATTAATTTCAGTAATTGTGATGCGATGGATATGTAGTATATTAGTTTATAACTATTTTCAAAATAAATTCATCGATGGTGTTAGCAAGAAAAATTCATACAAAAATAACTTCAGGCATTTCCGTTCGAAATAATGGTGGGTTCATGATCATTACGGAAAGCTACGTAGAATTGCGTTACGTCATTTTAGCAATAAAAACGGTATTTTGTGTGTATTATATGTGTGATTTATTGCGAAACCCATCCGGTTCAAATGTGCGCGGCGGGTGCGGGCCCCCTATACAATTTGAGTGGTGCTTTCAACGGCACCGCGATAAGCCCCAGCACGCGAACCTTATCGTCGGAAATCTTTACGATTTATATTCATAAAAACAAAAACTAAAATTTTCAAACGAGTTTATCGCTAATTGAATTACGGATTTTCATAATGTTTCAGGTATATTATTCATTAAAAGTCCTTAAATAATTAAGGACGAATTATTAAAGTTCTAATGACTCGAATCTTTTTTATTTGATGCCCGTAATCATATGAAACTAGGTACAATAAAAAACAATACATTATTTAGTGCCTTATCGTAAAAAATTATTCAGTTTCGTAACAAATTTTACTACCCGCAATATTCTGCAACTAAGACACAGTAATGTTTGCACAATACTGTTTGGCGATAGATATAACAATCTGCTGTTAACTAAACAATCTCCAACAACAGAGACCTAGCACCAGTATATTTCTTTCATGAGATGTGTTCAAGTCTGTATTCACCTTTTTATTATGGTTTTTCTCCTTTTTTCTTTTGTGTATTAGTCCGTGACAGTTAACATTTACGTAACTGCCTAGCATCGTTAATCGATTGCTTTGTAACACGGACGTCTCCAGTTCGATTCCTGAATCGAATGAGTAGCTAGACTTAAATTATATAAATACAGCTATATTGCGTTATTCCAACTGTTAACATATGAGAATAAGAGAGGTCTTCTAACTTGAATCTTTGATGTAACAGCTATTTAACATCATGTGAAAATTACTTAACAACTTCTGTGCCATTTGGATTACTTAGTAAATTCTTTCTTTAAGTTCAAACTTAAATAAAAATTGTTATCTTAACAACGCTACAGTTAACGGAACCTAATTCCGCAGAAGACGTTAACTCTCAAGTTGTAAAGACTGACTCGTTATTTCTAGTGTCAGCTAAATCCGAGCAGCTTGTCCCGAGCTTCTAACTGTTCGTTAGTTTTTCAGATTCTCAAGACGAAACTTTCCTAAGAAAAATTACAGTACTAATACCGACGTCATAAAATTTTGTAGCAAAGATGATGGAAGACAAAGAAAACAAGTTGATCGTTAAACTTTGAAAATTATTTTTAAATGGAGTAAAAATAATTAAAATAGCAAAAAACTAATTACTTGTCATAATTTATCATCCACTCAATCTCTCGCCGTCAAACTAAGAGAAAGGTAAGGTCTACAGACAAAATGTACTTAAATTTTAAATTGTTAAGTTGATTTTCATATGTATGTTTTTTTGGACTAGACATGGAATGGAAATCTTAATTTTCGCAATTCTTAATATAAATAATAAGTAACGATTATTAATATCGTTTAATTATAAATCGAACAACTTCAAGAGTAAAGCAAAAATGTAAGTAATAATCATCATCTCAAGCTATATATGGGTCTCTTATATTAGGTTAAACCACAGTCTCGAGCTGTTATATTTATGTTTTTTTTTATGCAACGCGGCGACAAGATGAGCAAGACGTTCACCTGATGGTAAGTGACACGCTTGCCCATAACGACGCGGTGCTTATTATAATGGTATACACAGCATCACATCGCGTCGTCGTCTTGGGACGAAAGTTGTTAAGTATCACTAGCACAGCATTTACACTAGAATACAACACTCTTAAAAGTAGAACATAGTATTGTTTTTCAGCGGAAATCGGAGTTTCTGTCGAACCTATCTAGATAAGGACAGCTAAGGAATGGAACAACTTGCCGGCGTCAGTGTTCCCGTACAAATACGATGTGGACGTCTTCAAGAA
>DWLS01002304.1:0-18476 GCA_018246255.1 Pachliopta kotzebuea
ATCTATAAGAAGGTGCATAATACTTTCTTCAACGTTAGGATCACAAGCACAAGACGGTACGTCTTTGCGTTTAAATCACCAAAGGTTAGTGAAACTACAGAAACAATTCAAGAGCGGGGTGCAATTTGCAATCACAAACTTTTGCATAAAATACCATGGGCCCCATAAAACAAGATAAGAAGTAACCTGGAGAAATAAATAATAAAATTTATGCTTTCCAATTACAAAACCGCTCTCCGTGGCAGAACAAAAAGATTACTTCTTTCATCCATTCATAATACAATAGGTAAGCTCGCAAAGTGACACAGGCGTTAAAAACCAATCAGTGCGCATACTCTTTATTTTAAAAGTTTTCGATATTTATCTTAATTACAGTGGATGAGGACAGCGGAAATATTACATGGCTTACAAAAGCCATGGTTTACCCTGCGAATATACCAAATGAGATCACAACAAATTTTTACGACGAAGACAATGGATCAGAGTAAAAAATTAGAACATGTTAAAGTTAGGGCAGTCAGAATAGTAGATGATAGACCCTTTATTTCGAATAATAAGACATGATGTATAAACGACTGTTCTCATTCATACGTGAAGGAACGAGTTAAGTTCTTTAACAAGCCCAGCTCTTCCAAAAGCACTGAATAATCTCGTAATGTTAACAATTAGGGAAAAATATTTCGTGCAGAGTGAATGGCAACAATCTAATATATTTACTAAAGATAACATGTATCTAAAAACAAGAATAACTATTGATAATGATTCTCATACACATTTACTTTTAACTTCTTCTAATTAAATCACAAACAATAAACTTTAAACAATATTTAACATCGACATCACAATAGAAACTATGAAATGGAGAATTATATAAAAATAGAAATTTATAATTTCTTTGTCCAAGTTTTAACCGAGGACCTAGTTTCAAATAATGACATTTATACCAATAATTACAATCATACATATTTTTACACCAAGGCTAATTCAGACATTGTTACATCATAAAGATCTACAACGCGATGAACTTTAGTCTTTATAGATTAATACCTATTTGGTGTTGGAAATTTTTGTCTTGGTTTTCTTATACCTACATATTTTTTATTTTTATCATATTCTTGTTAATATTCGAATCGTCTTCGTTCCAGCGAATGTATAAAAATGCAAATAACATTAGGAGCAAGTGGCGAATGCAAATTTTATCTGAGCTCCCTCAGTTTGGTAGGCACTCGTTTATTCAGCTCTACACTTCGCAAAATGTGTTTTGTTGACGCCTGTAATATACGAGCGGAATGGTATAACGTGTTTAGAGGAGAAGTTTGTTAGTTTTTATGACGCCGCATGTTATTTATATGCGTAATGTATCTAAAATATTTTGTGTTGAAACCTTATTTATTTTATCTTTGTTACAAAAACTGGATAAAATACCCTAATAGCACCAATATTTATTTATCTTCGTCATAAAGTGCAAACTATTTTTTTGTTTATACATTTTAATCATACGGGTTTCTAAAGGCTTTACATTTTCATAGCCCAGTAGTAATATAAATTCCCGTATTCAATTCATGAACTATTGAATAATGATAAAATTTTTAGAACCGATTTTTCGATAATCATCTTTATATTGACAACTTGTAACCACAACAGTATTTCTGTTTTGTGGTAGTCATGCGTACAAAAGCAGTAGTTTGTATCATATGAAATTTAGGCTAAGATTTGCTCATTTAAAAAAAGCTAAATAACTGTATAAACGGCGAAAATTATAAATATCATTTGTATTAATATATACAAAAACCGAAAGCTATCCTTGCCCGTGATAAGAATGTAATAAAATCCGCGCTTCATTTTTACTTTAGCTCTTGGAGTCATACGTTCGAAACATACGATACTCTGTTTTTGTTTACTATCCAGTTAAGCTCGTAGCCAATAAGATAAATAAGAAGTTTTTATTCTTTCACATATATAAATCAAAATATGGTCAGGCAATAAGTGTTATCTCCTATCAAGTTAAGCAAGTTGTCTATATTACTTCGATGTACTTATATGTCTAAGGCAAAAAACGTATTCCGTGAGGAATCGCTTACTCACCCACCGTTTCTCTTTCTAGATTACCTGGTCAACGTTAGGCTTTATTTTAAGTCAATTAATACGATGAAAGTCTACATTTGTGAAATGAACACACATGCATTCGTTGTTTACTCTAATAGAGAATCCAATGTGTATTAAAATACATCTCTAAAATTACGTCATCTTTAAAATAATCAATTTTTTATTCACACTTATAATCTTATGGTAACCTTTTTCATAGAAGAATATGTATAATCTGTACTTAAAGTATTAAAAGAGGACTATAACTGTAGAGTCATGTTTAAAATTAAAACAGTCCGTGGTCTTCGATAGTTCTTACTTATTATGTTATTAATGTTGAACGATGCAAATTATTGGTCTAAACTTTTTTTTCCCACCTTCAACTTCGCTAAGTGCGTTCTCGGTACGTTTCTAGATCGTGAAATGCCACTCGATCGTGAGTCTGCAACCAATTCATGTTTACTCTAGAATTTATATTTCACTCGACCGGGGAACATGAACCGCTTTAGTTTAAACACGAACTTAAATTAAATATAATTTATATATCGACTGAACACTTATTACAATTATATATTTGTTTATTTCTATTTAAATTGAATACAACTTTCAGTTAAACGATTGAACTTGAAGAATACACCTCTTGATGTTTGTTTTACAAATTAAATGATTTAATTTATACGGCTTAGTTAAATTTCTAATAAAACAAAATGTTTCAATTTTGATGAATTAATTTCAAAATTACTTAATATTTATACAAAGTTTCAAATTTATAACAAACATAGTAATCCTTTTAACCAGAAATTAAATTTATGTTGTTATTATTTTAAGAGACATAAATTTTCTAATTTGTAATAGATTTGAAAGATTTTTATTTTTCATAAGATAACTAAGAGGTCCAAAATAAGAGAATTTGAAATTAACAGCATATAAAGTTTTCAAATATTTGAAAAAATAAGAAAAATATGAATCGACATGAAACCAAAAATCTTTTTAAATTGTTATTCTTAATAACGCGTAGATATTTTAACGATGTATACCTTATTCAGTAATTTACCAGTCTTGAAACAACTATGTAGCGTAATTTACTCGGAAATTACTCGAAGTGGATACTGTTTAATAAACTGCAAATTTGCCACATTGCATATACACTTACAATGTCACTAATTTATTATTATGATATTAAATATTTTTACTTTATAATTGTCTCAAAGATGGTACCATTAAGTAATACTACATAGAGATAAACATTTTTAAAGAAAACTAAGAATTGCAGAACATTGTTAACTGTCCCTGTTACGTCTAAAGGTATCTTTAACATAAGTACAAGCTACCTCTAGAAAATAATAATAGTATGAAATAAAAATTATTAGTTCCGTAATATACTTTGTAATAAATACATTTGTGCGAAAATATTTTAATCTTTAACCGTTTTTGATTTCTATTACTACGCACACGAGACACGAGTTCCATACGTTCCTTAGCTACAAAGTTTAATGTACAGTTTTTGTGCGGAAAACTTTGTAAGGTCTGGTTCGTCATGGAACAGTAGGAGATCGTTGAGCTGAATTAGGAGAAAGCTGATCCTGAGGCGAAAGCGTTTCGGGCCAATGGTAACGACACCCTGACTTGTAAGCCCTGGAGCCCCTTCCTGGTAAGAATAATAGAAATAAACTTTGCCTATTATAGAAAATTAGTAAAACAGTTTTCGCGAGCGTTCACATGCTCTTACTTGGCTAAAGCCTCGGTGCGTTCTATAAATTTTATAAGGTTTTATTAAAAATGCATGATAAACATCTGTTATTAGATCTTCTTTGATTGCTACACAGGCAAAATCTGTTCTTCAGTTTATAATCTGAAACTAAAACTTAACAGCGGCAGATCAATCGCATATTTTTCGAAAAAAAAATCTTATCGTTTTACATATCCGGTGTAATTAGTTTGCGCGGAGCAAAACAACCGTAAAATTAACAGCCTGCGTCCAATTAATTATAACGCATGAGTAAGACATGACAATTAAAATTAATTATAACATATTGTTTTTATGAAAAACTAAATATCAGCTAGAATTTTTTTATTTCATCGAGCTCTTTATAATTGCTCAACTAGTTTGAGACACGATACATGCTTTATTTATTGATTCAATTAACTATGAAAACGACCAAAGCGCTATTTTAATTAATTTGCAGACATTAGTGACGTTAAGCTAGCAAATTAAGCAATCGAAAGTCAATAAAAAGGGTACTATTTTTAGGTTATTTATTTTAAAAATATATCTAAGTAACTTAGAGAGTAAGGTTAGTCTTAAGCAGATAAACTTTAATACTATTTTAGTATTGTCACAGTCACCGGCTCTATAATAGTACTTGATATTAACATAATTAAATCAGTCCTCACTCTATTGGACTGATTTTATTTTAAATTCATGATTGGTAAGTGAGTTATTAGTAGCTCGGCATTCTAACAATGTAGTATTGGCCTGACGGTTGTCAAGGTGTTAATATGGAGAATATTCGAAATAGTAGCGGGGAGGATGAACTTTTGAGAATCGATTTGCATTCTGCTTCTATTTCAGTACGGACGGATGCATGCACAGTTACGCGTCCGCGATACGTTTATAGCGTCCGCGCACTATCGAGGAAATGCCCTAATATTAATATTAAAACATATTTATTACAAATATAATGCCTTCCAGATTTGACACACGTGGACATATTAAAAAAAATCCAATAAAGAGGATAAATTATAGAAGATATAACCAGAAAGTATGACTGATTTAGCGTAGTAATAGTGTAGCGTTTAAATCGTTCAAACGGGTTTTGAAATTTTTAACCACTAGGTTATGATTACTATTTCTTATTTTTTATAGAAGTATTTAGTTTAAAAAAATTTTGTTGCGCATCCATGAATAACGACGCTTGATTTTTACAATAAAAAAGCGTAAGTAATAACTTTTTATTGTAAAATTAGCAGTTAACGATGACAATGATAATTATAAAAACCTTTTCGAAAGACAGCATACCAACAAAAGTATTTAGAACAGAGCTAAAGAAATTAAGTAAATAGTAATAAATGTATATACTACCGGCTTATTACCTACTTACCGTCACACTACTTACACAAAATCAACCACTTTATAACGTTACCTGCAGGTTAATAAAGTTTCACGTACATTGTCCGCCGTCTTGCAACATGTTAAAACTGTCGTATCAACATGACATATTAAACGCAAAATATGACGCTCTAACGTAGTTCACTTCTAAAATAACCGACGTTATCTAAACTGACATCTTTTCTTACTTCCTCTATTTACATTGGAGAATATGTCGTTTTATTTAATATTTGGAATATATGTACAGCGCAAATGGTATGAGGTCCAAAGTCACAAGTTCTTACTTCTAAAGTTCTCAACTTTTAAACTTTAACGTGGACAATTTCAGAAATAATGATAATTATGTTTAATGAACAGATAGAAAATATATAGCATGTATTCTTATGTTGAACTAGATATTCCTAATTTCTTGTGTCGGTCGCATAAATACCCTCATATTAATGCTAATGCAAATTTATTGCACTGTGAATATCGAAAATACTATCGACCAGGGTCGTTACACTGTGTTTGACGACGCGATAGTGAAAATTTATTGAATACCTATGTCTTAAAACGTAAAACCGTCAAGAGAACGCGTAGCCGAGTGTATTATACGGAAAACCTGCCAGGTTTATGCATCCTCAGTAGATGTTTAAATAATGTCAGCTATAAAGCAGCTATCGGCGTCTGTGTCATAACAACGCCTGTGCCAGGTATTGTTGATCGATAAAGCGTTGTTTAGCAGCAAAGAGGAAAGAAACAAAAAAGATAAAAGATAAAAGATAAAAGATAAAAGACAAAAGACAAAAGATAAAAGACGAGAGACGAAAGACAAAATATAAAAGACAAGAGTTTAATTTAGAAGACATGTACTACTCCAAACCAACATTTATATACGGAGCAAAAGATTATTGGTTTGATAATAAAAACGGACACTTCAAATTTATTTATGTAAATAGATAAAAACTCCAGTAGCGAGCGAAATTTTTATATCAATTTAATACCACATTAACATACTAAAATAATAATAAAACATTGTAAAGATAATGTTATATGCATTATAATGTATTCAATCGACTTTGTTTGCCTCCGGGGTAAGGTACGTAACATTCAAAATATGTTTATAATTAGCTTCTGTTAATGTGACACACAGGTTTTATTATATATTTAAAAAAGATTAAAATCGGATTTCTGAATCATTATTATAAAGCTTTCAGTTTATGACTTCAAATATTTAACTTTAATGATGTAAGAGAATAATAATACTGGACACAAGATGAATTGAATAAATAATACTACAATATGTGTAAATACGTTTTGCTAACTTATAATCGCTGTTAATAAATTATATGGATATCATCTGATAAAACGTGTTAATTTAAATGTACACAGTTATCTATTTAATATATAACTACTTGGCGGCAAGTTCTGACCAGCGGTCACCATAAGTTCAATACTAAAATTAATCTACTATAAACGTAATAGCATCAAAACATTAAAATATGAGCCAAGATAAAAAAAACCGGTATAATATTATGGAACTAGTTTTTTATCTTTGATAACTAATTAAAGGAATGAACCAATAATATTAATGTTAGGCATCGGCAAAATAATAATATTGATTCCACTCATTAAAAGGTAATCTATATTATACACAAAGTTGTTACATGTTATAGTCATGTTACTGTAATAAATTTTACTTAGGTACAATAAAATACTGGATTTTATTGAAACTAGAGACGTAAAAGATGACGTCTTTAATATATTTATTGATTTTTAGTCGAAAGACCAATATTGTCTATGTAATAAAAGTTACAAAACACAGAAACGGTATATTGATTTGCTCGCTTTTGTCTCTTCACTTTTTTTTCTTATAACACATGAAAATATTATCAATTTATTATAAAATAGAGATCCTGATTAATTATAAATAAATAAAAATGGTTTTTGTTATTAATATAATAATTTTTTAGTTTTTTAAAGATTTTTTAATCTTAGTTTCACGCATTCGTTGCGTTAAAAGCATTCACAGAGGAAACTGGAAACGATTGTCATCGTATTATGCTGAGTTATGATAACTGTTACAGAAAATAAAACTGTCCTTTCTTTGGAATTATTCCTCAGACAGCTTATGAAATATATATAGGTTTTTAAAAACAATTTTTTGCGAATTTTCTCTTATCATCTACGTGCTACTCTGCAGATATTTAGTTGCAAACCATTCTTAGTCATGTTTACTTACACATGTTACTATTACAGGGTTCGCGTAGTTTAATTTTTTTTCTATATCATTGGTTTAATGCAATTAATAAAAATCAAATAACCAGACCTGTTGGACAGGATCCGCTGATGTGGTTTTAGTAACGACGTAACTAAATCTTTAACCAAAGAATTCCAGTTAAAAAAGTTGAGATTGGTTATAAATAACTAACGAACTTGTCAAACCCTTTTTTAATTCTTTCTTAAACTACTATTCAATATATATAATAAATATATAAATAAATGAAACAAATTTCTTTGTGTTATATAAACACAGGAAAAAGTTCTTATAATCTTAAAAGGCAGTAAGTTTTAATTACTCTTTTATGGTTAAAAACCAGTAAGAAATAAAACAGTTAAAATGCAGTCGAATTGATGTAAAATACATCGTTGTGGTTTTATGATGAGCTCAGTCAATTCATTTGGTCTGCAGAAATCCAGTGCTGTTGTCGTACCGCCGCCGCACGACCGGTCGATACTGTCCGTCGCAATTTCTGTCTGCCCCGAACTCCATCCGGATATGAATTGTGGAATCCGTTGGGACGACAGCGTTTGAATAATGTATACATCCTATACTAAATAAAATGCTAAGGTCTTATTTAGACAATTTCATTTAGACGTTTACACAAATTCAGAACAATTTAGATTTTTGCAAATAAACATTTTTTCAAATAACACTTGACCTGCTTTGATCTTATTGTTTTATTAACTTTCCCTTGTCACTTAGTACAGAGTTGTACTTCTTTTTGTCGTACCTCTTCATGTTTCAATGTTGGCTTTTACTCGGGAAACAGGAGAACCTCTTGTAATAGAATTTTTAAGTTTAATTTTTAGTAGTTGTCTGTAAAACTTGTGGTTTTAAAAAAGTAATACATAAAAAATGAACTTTAAAATAGGCGAAGTCTTAAATTGATACATAAATTGTTCATGTCTATTTGTAAGATTTTTCGTCACATATTCATAATTTTTTAAGAGGTCAATAACTCTTAAAAATATATTACTTATTTTGAAATATTAGACAGAAATATAAATATTCTTTATTGTAGTAATAACAGACATATGTACCTAGATATATCAACAAAGGTCCTGTTTGTCCAGTGCATAAAAACCGATACAGCTAAGTAGATACTCGTGTCATTTGTAAGATAAGAATAGACCTCAAATAAGGGATCAGGTGTTACGGAGCAAAGCGGGTCATTGATCTTTATTTGCTGTACCCTTATTTAGATTCTGAATCTAAAACATATCCTTATCGTCCCTCTACAGTAAGGCAACAAAGATTTTGAGTTTACCTTTATTTTCTCCGACCGCAACTTTTAATGTATGTTAGTAACATTTCAACTATTGTCCACTATCTTTAAAACATTTTTTCAACGATAATAGTCTTAAATATAATGTTTTCTAAAATTATCGATAGTCTATCGATGAATTTTTTGTGCGGGGTATAATATTGTATTGTAGATGTATACAAATATAACTAACTTTAATAAATAGCTTTTGTTACACCCTTGAAAAATAAATATTAATGTAACTGAAGATAATTTATAAAAATACACATTCAAGCACATTAAAATAAGCATATTCTCCTAATTTATAAAGCAGCTCAAAGTAACAATAAAAGCATATATACATATATATATTTATTACTTTCAAAACTGTCTAGACTAGCCCCTCCAAGTGGGTTATTACCCCCCGCCTGTACATAAGGATTGCCCTTTTGCTAATCAATAGCTCTCCACACTTACCTACAAAGACGTTACGTTCTTGATTATATATAATTATTTCTAAAATAAGTAAGTATAATAACTTACAACAGAGTCTTAAATACTATTAACAAATAAGTAAAGCTTAAGATAATCATCACACAATCTGACGCGTTCTTACGGCGTCATTAATACTGTTTAAAAATACTCGGACAATCACAATATTTGTTCGTTTTATTTTTCTTACTTAATGTTAGGAGCGCAAGTAGTGAAGCAAGGCGAAAGGGTAAACATGGACCCATTACCAGTCCATGGCGTACATAACCTTAGTAAACAAACACGACGCTTGCGTTATTCCAGCAACATGACAATAGGCAGTTTGTGGCTATGTTCTAAGTTTGTCGCGTTAACACTTGTAGGTTTCTTGTAATACAAATTACTTAGTGATAAAATACTTTTATGAAACTAAATAATTAAGTTATTTTTCAATCTGTAGATTTAAAACATTTTTTAAAAAACTACTTCTTTATTACAACGATCAGAGAAGACGAAAGTAAATTTGCGTAATGATTTGTTATAGTATTAAACTTTGTTATAGATTACCTAATTTGTTTGCATTTACAATACCGGATCCGAAAAATATAACACGTATATGCATATTCTACGTATACTTATATTTACGATAAGCAAACTTACACATATATAAAACATAAATATTTAATAAAAGTAACAATCATAGTGTAACAAAGGCGAGCTTAACCGAAAAAAGAGTTCTCTTCGAGCATACCCAAACAGGAATGATAAATTATTTGTGTAGGTGTAGCGTGTACTAGTAACAGTAACATATTAGAAAATATATAGCAAGTAAACAAAGTAGTAAACATAAAATATGCAACTAGAGATAAAGATAACAGTCTTTAACTCTCTTCTTAAAAATAGAAGTATTAGCCAAATTTCAATTTGATAAAATACGGCACGGATTTTAGAGCGAATCCTTAAGCACAAAGATCAATAAACCTGCAAAACTATTTAGTTCAACAGCTTCGGATATCAGGTAATAATGAAATAAAACCTAAAATAATTTATAAGAGAATACGTCGATTCTCAATTACGATGTAGGCGTCTTCAAAAAAAGAGTGAATAGGCATTTGCTAGGTTAATGCGCTTTACCATCGTAGACCACATCATCACTTAACATTAGGTGGGATCGTGGTCAAGCATTAACCTGTACATCTATAAACAAAATATACAGATAAAAGCTATTAGTTTTAGCATGTTTTACTTATTTTGTGAAATTTTTAGATTTCGCAAGTATTTAAAATTAGTCGTTTGGATAACTTACGAATCGCGAATTATCTGCATATTTTAGTCTTACCGATTTTAATGTTTTGTTTCACATATTGATTACTTAAAAACAACTTTCACAAAATATATTAACAGTACTAATTAAATATATAATCAAAGTAGACATTATTAAATTCAGTTTGGGTAACTGGCGATATTGAAATGATTTAATGTAATTAACAGGACATTTTGAAAATTTAACGAGTTTAAAGGAGATAACAGTATAACGCTGCTTATGCCTTTTAATGTTATTAAAGTTTATTAATACAACTAATAGAAAAATTTAAAAACTACTAGTATTCAAAAATGTTAAGATAATTTCCCCTTTACAGGTGTATAATTTTATTATCTTATTAGTTACGTTATATTAGAGAATTGACGAATTTAGTTTACTTATAATTAGTACTCCACAATTTTTTCATAAAGTATAAGTTAAGTAACAAATATTTCGTTTTTAATAAATACATATGCAATTTTTAAATTATAATTTTTACGTCACTTTCACCGTAAAAATAACGATACAACCATTTGCCAATTGCCAAAATGGCACAAAACAGGACGAGGAATTTCGATTAATTAATAAAATTAATGGAAACCATTATGATTTTAGAGCCCCAGAAAGAACTTACCACCACAGAAATGTATTTCCATAAAAGATTTTAATATGTGATAATATTTTTGTCCTCATAATTACAATTCGAAGCCGCGACTTTGAAACAATCTTGATTTAATTTATTTTAATTATTCTAAGAAATGTAACTAATATAACGAAGAAACATTTTCATTACAAAAAGAAACTTACTAGTCAGTCTTTTATGACATAATGAATGAAAGAAGAAAACTTTTAATGTGTTTTAAACAAAAAATTGTTAAAACAACGGTAACAGTTGTCAAAATATATTTATTTTTAATATCTATATACCTAGAACTTGTTCATACATTGCGTTTGCAGCAAACTTTTACGCTTTTCAATTTTTAATGATCTGGTACTTTCCTTTTTTTAAAAAGGACATTGTTACCCAATTTCGTAAATAATTCATGAAAAATTGTTCCTTAAAAAACTACAGTATAAAATAATCCATCATTTAAATACTACTGACATAATTAACGACTAAGGTAATAAAATATTGAGTGATACACTTTGTAATACTTTTCACTTTGAAAAGTATTACAAAGTGTATCACTCAATATACCACTTATCTCACCATAAATACTTCAACTAGTCGACAATTTTTTTTTAACAAAGTAATGAGTTAACAGAAAGACTTCGCGCCATGTTTGTTGCCCGCCTCACTTGGTATAGGTTCTGAGAACTTATGAAGCTCAGCTCTCGCAGAATACTAAATACATAACGTAGTTCGTAAGTTCATCCTTCCGTTGCTACTTGATAGCTGTAAATGTACTATTGGTAGCATATTGACATGCATAAACCATAAGAGACAAATCTTTAATTTAAGGTTTGCAAATAAAATGTTTTTTATTGTGTTAGACTTAAATTAATGTGCCAGATTTGTTATTTATCTTTAGTGTAATGAACGATGAAGTGTGTTCACAGTAATGTTATTCTTTTATATATATAAGAAAATGTAGAACGTTTGAATAGGCATTTAATAGATTATTGCGCTTTACTACAGTTTCCGTCGCCACATAAAACAAGATGGGATCATGGTCAATCTTTATGAATTACTAAAAAAAACACCTGCGGAGATGGAAAAGAATTTATTTCCGGTCCAACCTTTCGATTGTAAATCGTTAATATTGAACTTTCACAAAATTTATCAAAAGTAAATTCAAGATATGAAAATGGAAATTTAAAAATGTCAAAAAGTTTCATCTAAAATTAAACAACGAGTTTTTTTACATTGTATAGAGCTGCGTTTGAACTGAGTTGCATTAGTACACTGGCAGTGGGAAATGGTGTCGCTTGTTCCTTTGTAGGCCAGAAAAAAAAACGGTACTTTTTCTTCTCTCCGTTTAAACAATTGCATAAACATCGTACACAAACTCGGAACGTAAGAGACACGAGGCGGTTTAACAGTACGGTCACGAAGACACATGCCCACGGCCACGGACACACTCCGCCATGTCGATCACATACTGTTTAAATTAAACATTCCTTAGAACTTGTATAAATAATTAGTACCTTGTATACGAAACATAGATCTTGACTTGCTTAATAAATAAAATTATTAAACGTTATAATTTTTCATTATTTTATATTAGTTAACTGACAGCTATTTTTGTTTATCACTTACTAAATGCTACAACTTAATGCGCTGCTTTGTGTTTAGTTACAACATTATTAAAATTTTTAATTAGATTTCAATATAACAATAATTATGAAGTCTGATTTTCTTTCTATTTATATACTCTCATAATTATGTAAGCATCGTGATAGGTAGCGACGAAACGAGCAGGACTTTCACCTGATAGTAAGTAATACCACTTGGCTTTAACAAAGTAGAGATAGTTAAGATGATTACATCGCAGTATATTATACTGACCGCTTTGAAACATAATGTTAACCCCAATAATTTCAATAGCATGGACGCTGCTGTTTGACATTTAAAATTGGTGCAGAATTTTTATACATTAAGAATCTTTTACAACCTGAGTACAAGAAACATCAGTAACCGGTCGCAATTTACCTAATGATTATTTTACTGAATTATTATAAATCTTATTTTTTATATGACGGTAAGTGATGCGCTTGCCCATAACAACGAGGCGATGATTATAAAACGTAGACAATAATTGTGCATATATAAATTATCTTTTATTTCCTTTTTAGCTTCTGCAGACGATTATTAATTTGCGTCATTTTCTTTTCTAAGCTATGCGTAAAACATCTCAGAGACACCCTTGTCCTATTTACCAGCAACCCTCCATGTTCAATCGAATAAATTGCGCGCAAAAAATTTATGAGGTCGCATTTCTTTCATTTGTCTTCTTTTCGGTACGTTCTCAACTTTCATAAAGGTGAAAAACATTCAACGGCGAAAGCTTTTACGTTTGTACATAATTTTACTAAAGTCCCGTAATTATAGTGGTTTAAGCATGTCGTACATATGCAGGGACCGCACTCTATAACCGCTGTGTCAATATGAAGAGTGGATGTACTATAACTGTTGTTCAAACAACTAAATAATGACCCAACCTAATTTAAATGTATACACGTGGAACCGGCGACGCTTGTTTATATACGTATTTAGGTAACACATTTGGATTATTTAAAAAAATTTAATTTCCTTATAAATTTATTAAAAAATGTAATAATCTTGATTGATGATGATTCCTAAAGTAAGCATTATTTTATAGCGACAGACTAATAAGCATAAAAAAGTGGCTACTTGACTTCAAATCACATAATGATAACTGACAAAAAAGCCGTATGCATACCTCGTATACCTTCTTATATATTTGACAGCCGAAACAGCAATCCACAGCACCTTAAAGGAAGTTATATTATACGATTATTATTTAAAATGTAGAATTTGCGGTTGTTAAAATAAATCGTGTATAACACAATAATAGGTAATATTATCAATGATACTTTACACTGATCTATTTATAAAAACAAAGAACTGGTTATCGAATAAAAAAGGTAGTAAATTAAAACGATCCAAGCCAGTGCACTCTAATCTCATACACTGATAAAACAAACGGACGGGGGACATCTGGCTCCGTGTAGGGTTTCAAGTGTCGTAACAGGCATGCACATAGAAAAAAAATTAACTTACAATCTGTGGTCGCGCCGCCAACTTAACTAAGCGTTATACCATGACTCGTTTAACCTTTTTATCAAAAGAATTATGATTGTTAGTCATGTTTGAATAAGAGTTACTTTCCTTATAACTTATTTTCTTAATTATATTGAGTTAATTGAAATTATCAAAGTTAAATGTTACCGTCAATTACATTCATTATTAACTGGATTATTTTTATTACACAAAATTAGACGAAAGAGTAAAAGAAATAGTTCAAGGATTACATCATGAACATCGTTTACCTTTACAACATTTTTTCAATTCCAAAAAACAATACTAGTATTTAAAATGCCGAAACAAATTAGCAGGTATTTCCTAGCAATCTCGTATAATAAAATTAAAATAGAAAAAGGAAAAATTACTCCAATACATCGCTTTGCCTCGTTTCGTTTTACGTTTTTTTCGAAGTTGCATCGTTGCTTAATTTTTACTAATTTTCACTCTGCGTCGTTAGATTTTTGAAGTTGCGTTGTTTTATATACGAGTTTTTAATTTTTTTTTTCCTAAAATATGGTAACACTTTTATTTGTAATTGCGCCATGCTATCAAAATTTGGGGATTCACTTTCTAACTAAAAATCAACGCAAATTTAATATAATTTCATTTTTACTTTGTTTTACTTATTTTAGAGTTCAGTTTTATTACGTAGTGTGAGGTAATGTAGTGTGTTGTGCTTTTTTCTGAAGAGAATAATAAATTTACATATATAGATAGACTTTTTGAACACTACAAATTTTTTGTGGGCTATAGGTATCACGTAAAGAAACCATTTTTTAAATAAAATTTTTAAAACATTATTTTTTAACGTAAATTTCTAAGTCGTGTGGTCAAAGAAAACCGACCTAAGACAACAGTCACTATGGACTCATCAGACAGTGGTTGATTATAATTTTAACTT
Organism: Pachliopta kotzebuea; assembly: GCA_018246255.1. NCBI lineage: Eukaryota > Metazoa > Arthropoda > Insecta > Lepidoptera > Papilionidae > Pachliopta > Pachliopta kotzebuea. The sequence continues at coordinate 15,145 of DWLS01002304.1, forward strand.
TCATAAATTAAATGAATATGTAGTTTATTTTGTTTAAATTAATACGGTTTTTGTATATTATTTTTGTTTGAAAAATTTACTTTGTCCAATTTTGTTATTAATTTATATTTTTCTAAGCCCGGAACCTATCTTCGGTCATTAAATGGCTCGCTATAGAAAATCTTTTTTCGCTTTGCGTCGTTTCAATTTGCGTTGTGATTTTTTGCAACATAACCCCGACGCAAGCCGAGGTATTGGTGTACTCCTAAACCCGATCGTTACTTTAAATCTAGTATACAGAATTTTATGCTTATTAGATCACGTGATAACGTATGTTTTTAGATATATGGTCATTTCGGGACGTGTACATACATATAGTTTCAAAATTAAACATGTTAATTCCGAAACGTATTTAAAAGAAAACTTGCAACAAAATGAATTCTAAATAATATATTTCATAATAAACTACTTTATTAAAATGTTGCCCAAGGATTGCCTTCTCCAAGTAAAGCAATGCTATAATTTAGAACGTCTACCACAGATAGGTAATAATAATGTAATGGTCATTCAGAGAGAGAGAGAGAGAGAGTGAATTCTAAATAAAGTAGCTACTACATTCATTTGGTTAGTTCCAGACGCAAGTGTGACCCAGTTTGTCTGAAGGAAGAATTGCCTCCAATTAGGAAGTGCGAGGGTAACCAGCGAGCGGCCGAGGTCGTTGTTCGTGCTTTGGCGCTCCGCCAATTCACAACTATCTATTATTTCAACAGTTCTCTCTGGAGTACCTTCCGACGTGCTGCTGCACAGGATAAAGTTACGCTAAGCTATTGCATCGTGTTCACATTATTTTAAACAACGATGTATTAAACACGCTACTATGGTAATTGAAACTATAATACTTCTAAACTTATACGGTTCCGTTTTATTCTTCTTCATTACCATTTATCTAAATTATTATATTACCCATAACTTAAACAAGCACTAAATAATAGAGACAATTATTATACACTTTCAAGTGGTTATAATAAATTATTAAGCATTATATAGTTTTTACATCAATGTTATTTCCATGAATTGTTTTTTCTAAATTACGGATTCTTCAGATCCAGTCATTTATTATCTATTCTTCTGTTTTAGTCCTAATATAATTTTATTGTGATTTAGTCCTGAGTAATTTATTTAAAAAATTAAATAATCTTTTGTTCATTGAGGCTAGTCATTTTTTTTAACCTTTAACGATATATTTAAAAATCTTTTCATGATAAGTACTCTTATGCTATATTAATTTACTTGTATTATTACTATTTACTTCCACATTTAGTTCTACTTCTAGATTTCTTTCTCTTTAGCATTTTGTAATCATTTATGCTATAAAGTGATCACAATTTTATGAAATATATGAAAAGAAAAACCATCATAAAATAACTATATAATATATATATATAGTAGAGGCTGTCGTTATATGAACTTCTATGTATAAATATTATTGTCGTAAGTCTCATGAATAAACAAGCTGCTTAATTTAAAACCTACACATTCAATTGGAATTCGTTTAAAGATTGCAAATTAAACATAATACATTGGCCAGGAGCCGATGAAAGCATAATTGAAACTCGAGCTTGTCTGCCTCCTATTAACGCAATTGAGAGGCCGCCTTGCTCCCTTCACTGCGGCCACCAAGTACGTAACTGGTGATATTTAAAACTGGCCATACATGACTCTGCGCGTACGCATGTTATGTTGTTATGCCCTTAATATGGTTTTGTAACGTAAAGTTCAAGAATAAATACACCTTTTAACGGACAGTAACATTGGAACATACTTCTATATACTTTTAACTGTTATTGTAATTACGTTCAACATAACAACAGAATAATTAAAAATTTCGTTACATATTAAGAGAATAAGTAGGTATTGAAATTGGTACTAAATATAAACAGTTGCCATGCTTTCAAATTACCAAATTTAATTTAAAGAAATCAAGTAAGTTAAGGACTGTGGAAGAGGTTTAAAATAACATTTTTTTAATGACCGTGTAAGAAAAGAAAATTTTATCATTGCGATAACCACTTCGTGTCTAATACATTTAATTGTTATAATATTCGAAGACGGCAGAAGAGAGCCACATATTCAATAACAACATTGTATTTAAATGCCACACAAGTTAAGCTAATTTTCAGGTAATTTCAAACAGTTCATTGACACTGCAATATCAAGTATAAAATACAACTAGCGTATGTTTTTAAAAGGCTTACTCCTTGATCTTAACGTGTTAATGATCACTAAATAAGAGAAAGATAATTAAGGTTCTAATTTCCTCGAAGCACAGTGCCAATATCTTGTCATGTAACAGGAACCTCAGCTTATTACTGCAGATGACTTGCGACTTTATTGCTTTTATTTTGAATACAATGTTCAGTTTAATAAGGTTGTAAAGAACATGCATACTAATGGTTAGTAAGCGAACCTTATCCCCATGTATATCACAGCATCTGTTACTGTAATTGTTTTTTAATATATTGTGATAATATTTATGCTACTAGTATCTTAGGATAATGTTACTTGAGCTATTAATATAGGACTTAGATTCAGTTTCGTGTATTGAAATTGTCTAGGTTTGCCACTTTATGTATTATGTACACACATACAAAAACAATCCACTTAATGTTCCCACTACTGAATCAGGGATACTTTATCTGAAAATATAAGAGTTTTTTTTTATTCACTACTATGTCGAAATTCCGATAGTTGGAAGTCTAGTCATAAAATCTAATGTTGTTGAAACTATCTATGTTATTAACTGGTAATAATTAAAAAAGCATTACTTTAATATAAAATATTTAAAGTAATTGAAGATTGTACATTATTAAGTAAACGTTGTAACCTTTAAAGCCTATAGAAGAGTAGATTCATTTTCTACTCGATTTCCGAAATAATCAATGACTCTGACGAATAAGTTTGGATCTTCCAATTTGGTTCTAAAACGAAAGTCTAATTCCAAAGTTCATTGCCTTATGCGCTTCAATAATTTTGCAGTGGAACCCACAAGAAACAGAAAGTCATACGTATACAATGAAAGCAAGTACATTCAAGATGATAGTAACATTAAACCAACAACCACAGATTTCATTTCATCAAATGAATGATTTCCAGATGAAAACGCGTAAACCCCAATTAAATTCAGTTCACTTATACGTTCATAATCATCTCAGCCTATTGCAGTCCACTGCTGAACGTAGGCCTCTCCAATAGATTTCCAGCGCGACCGGTCCATTACCACCTGCATCCAACGAGACCCGGCGATTTTCACCAGGTCGTCGGTCCATCTGGTAGGTGGCCGTCCCACACTGCGC
>DWLS01002305.1:0-18475 GCA_018246255.1 Pachliopta kotzebuea
CTGGTACACACTATAAGAAATGCCCCACATAATGCAACAAAAACTATCACCAACTGGATAATACTAAATAACTCTTCCTTTAATCAAGAAGGTAGGGTGTCATTGAAGATTTCCATTTCAAAAGTACTAAAAAATATTTTTTTTTTTTAATAAATAGTACTTACATGTGTTACACAAACGCGCACTTCTCTGTTTACCCCTGACCCGGACTTAATAATGTCACCCTTCAGAAATGATGTGCCTCCCCTTAAGAATGCACTCATCAGAAGATTTAATGCTTCATCCAAGGACACCACATTTTTTTGTGGATCTTTCTTACTTTGTTGAACTAGAAAAGAAGTTTGATTATTACTTAATATTATTATCTATTATGATACATTACATTGTTTTAAGTGAAAATGAGTCCATAGATGCAGAGGGATGACTAACTGATTTTATTGTCATTACCACATGAAATTTCTAACTATGAGAGGCTCTGTAAAGGAAGACTTTACACCAATAATTTAAATGATTTTAAAATCACTAATACAAACAAAATAGAGGGGTGTGTACATTAGGGAACTGCTTGTGACAGTAGATAATGATAAATATAGACAAACAAGTATGAACGCTCAGTTGTAACTGTAAAGAACCAAATGCACTAGAGTATAATCAGATAAGTTTGATTAATAATAAGGGTTCTTTAAACTCGCCTGGCTAGCTACCACCTATATAATTCATTGACCATTACTGTTTGTTAACACGCAAGTGATAAAATATCCAGATCTAGTACTCTTAACCACCTTCATTTCTTTATTGTCTCCAATGTAATATTGTGTTCAAGTAACCTTGTAGATAAAAAAAATCTTTTGCTTGCCTGATTGAATACCCAACTTCATTTTAGTATTTGCATTAGTAATATCTCCAGCTTGTGTCGCTGCTATAAGCGCACCCAATAACTCTGCTACAGCACATCTGAAAAAAAAAAAGACATTTTTAAAAGAATATTAAAAAAACATGTTTTGGCATGAATTGGTATTATTTTTGTGAATAATGTATAAATAATGTATTTCATTACTATGAAGAATTATTTCAGTTTGCAATGTGTTAGTGGGTCCTCTGTTTCATAAAATGACATTGCTTGGACTTCTATACTAATCTCCCAAATGTCTATGCCATTTCTCTTAATAGTCCTACATAATCATTTGTCGTCTAAATGTACCATGGAAGTAAAGCATTATGGAAAGACCACTTAATAAAATTGCCAGGACAAATTTCCTAACAAATATGTTAATATGCTTAATATTGTAAAATGGTCTTAATAATACTTACAAATGTACTAGCACCACCAGATATGTAGTTTTACTAAATCATTATAATAAATTTCATCAAGTAACAGTTACATAAATGAAATATTTTAAATCTTAATTGCAATATATTCTTTTAACAATAAGAAAATCACAGAGTAACTAATAAAGTTTGAGTTTCATCCTAATATTACATTCTTATTATCTTCAACAAGTTTAAACCACACAATCCACCAATCTTGAATGATTATGCAGTTAAGATCAATAATTTATCTATAAATTATTAACTCACCGAAGTGCATAATCACTGGGATGTGCAGCACGCAAACAAGCAGCAGCAATCGCATCTACATCAGCAGGTGTGAGACGCAGCAAAGGTAGCATTCGACGCAGCGCATGTGCAGCGGCTGCACGCACTGGTGACGCCCGCTCGTTTAACAATGCGGCGCGAGCAGCGCGAGACACTTCGCGCAAAGCAGGCCCCGCTGCTGTGCCCATACCTAAACAAATCTTTTCACAAAATTTTTATTTTACTAGTTTTAATGCAAAAACACATTAAAATTGGAAACAAAATTACCTTCTCTAATGTAATCATTATTTCCAGTCTAGTCTGGGATTCAGAACTTTTCAATGATCTGACTAGAGTGGCAACAGTGTCTTCGTATGACCTCCCCATCATTCGGCCAAGTTTTTCATACATACTTCCAAGACAACAAATAGCAGCACTAGAATAAATGAAAATATTGACTTTGTACTATCATGATTTTTTTATGTTATTGTATTTAGAAAATTACACAACAACATTAATTACAAACATACGCAATGGAAACTATTATATCAGTAAAGCTAATTATAAATTTTCTTCCAAAATTATATTCATTGAAAATTATTTATAACAATAATTGCAAACTTTTAAATTTTAATATTACTACCAAAACACTTACAGCCTAGTAGGTAAATAGGATGGTGAATCATCTTTCACTTTTATGATGTCATTGCATTTATTCACTGTGTCAAAAAGGAGGAATGTATCCCCTACAGAAAATAGAGTTGCCAGACATCTTGCTAGCAAACGGCGAGCAGGGGCACCAAGAGATTCTCTTAGAAGATTCACAAGTTGAGCTACTAGTTTTTGTTGACAGTTCTTGATGTCAGACTATAATGAAAAGAATTATAAGAAAACCATTAACCACAAAATAGCACAAATCTCTGTTTTATTTACTATAAATTTGAATTTAGTTAATGCTTCATAAACTAATTGACAAAATGAATATTAACATAAACAGAAGGTTAGTTACTTATTTCAGTACAGAGATTTGAGTGTAGTGTTCATTTGTTTATCTTATTGTTTAGAAATTGGTATAATTTACCTTGTGAGCTGCAATTAAGACTTTATCAAGAAAACGCAGCCATTCGAAAATGAAATGTGGTTTCTTGTCATCAGGTAATTGTTGGAGTGCAATCTCATTCAAAGTTAACGAATGAGATACTTCCATTTTTCTGAAACATTGTAAGTCAGAACAAACTTAGGAGAATCAAGGTTTACTTAAAATAATAGAAAATGTTTAATATTGCTCACTCGTTACGTTACGTATCTAGGACCAATTTTTATTTAATAAATGCATATAAAACAGGGTTGCAATGGTAGCTAGTAATTAGACACGCCATATTTGATTAAAATAACGTAGATTGAGGTCAAATATTTATATATTAAAAACCGTTAAAAATTAACGTTCGTATAACAGAAATAGGAACAGTAAAAACAAACATTCTTAAATATTTGTAGAGTAAAAGTAAATAGCAAACCTAATTCCACTTCTATATTTTTGAGGATGTTTTACGAAACAATCAAAATTTTACTCCATAAGTAATATACAGCTACAACGATAACTGATACTGCAGTAAATAGAAGAAAAATGAGTGCAATTAACAAGTGATAGCAATGATGTTTTCAAGATAAATATTCAACAGCCAACAAAACGTAAACTAGGAATAGACTTATTTGACAAATTGACATTTGTAAATTAACTTTTTAATATTCTTTGATGGCAGAAGATCTTAACCCTCAAAACCTTATTTTTAGTTCGTGGAATATTTGGCGGAAATGATTAGAAATTTAAATAAAAGTAATTTATTGTATTTAAGTATTTCTGTCATGACTATGTTTCTGTCTAATTTTGGTTACTTTTTAAACGTTTTGTTTTATTTCTTTCTTACGTTGATTGTTTTATTTCTTACATTGAAATATAAGATATGCCATTAAATATTAAATAATCAGTTTTTAGTTAGAAAAAGTTTAAGTTAAGAAAAAAGGCTGTTATAGGAAGAGCGATATTATAAAACACAGTAGGTTTACAATAGTCGAAAATAGGAACCTTATGCTAGCAGTTTAGTGGTGGAGCGGATCGTAAACTATATCATACGCGCGTTGATTATATAATCTCTAGATGGTTTGTCTACATAAAAGCGACGAAAAATTTATCAGGCAACAGTTAGCCTATACGTATAAACGCGCGTAATTCACAGAATAATTGCGACCCTTTAAAATATTTTAAAGAACAAGATTGTATCATAATTCTATTGATAAAGATAAGCACACTCTAAGTTAATTATATTTTTAAAAGCTTTTAAATTATTCTAAAGCATAAAGCATTATTCTAACATAATCTATAATTTTTAGTCTCTGGTACCAGGTCCTTTTAATGTCTATGATCTCTTAAGTGTTGGCGTGTGAGTTTTGTTAATTTTTTGTTGTATACACTAAAAATTTTAATCTCGACGATTATTTAGTGTTCAAAGAAATAATAAGTGGTAAATAGAACCCTGACGGCTGACAAATTACGATTAGCCGTATAATGCAAAAAGAAACTATTATGCTTAAAAAATAAATTGCAGGGTGTTCACAATAAATGAATATCATGAGCGCGCAACAAAGTCCGGCACAAACAAGTATGCAGGTAGCAGTCGATAGAGAAAAAATATACACATGGATTTTAGAGCTATGTAATCCAAAAACTCGTGAAAATGCCTTACTGGAGCTAAGTAAGAAAAGAGAGGTGGTACAAGACTTGGCTCCTATGCTTTGGCATAGTTTCGGAACAATTGCCGCTTTATTACAAGAAATCACCAATATTTATTTTGCTATGATTCCTCCTACCCTCACAGCCCATCAAAGCAATCGTGTATGTAATGCTTTAGCGCTGATGCAATGTGTAGCTTCTCATCCAGAAACAAGATCTGCTTTCCTCCAAGCTCATGTGCCATTGTTCCTGTATCCTTTTCTCCATACTGTCTCCAAAACTCGCCCTTTTGAATACCTGCGTTTGACAAGTTTAGGTGTGATAGGAGCTTTAGTGAAAACTGATGAACAGGAGGTAATTACTTTTCTGTTATCAACTGAAATAATACCACTTTGTTTACGTATTATGGAAAATGGATCAGAGCTCTCTAAGACAGTAGCAACATTCATACTTCAAAAAATTCTATTGGATGACAGTGGTTTGTGTTACATATGCCAAACATATGATAGATTTTCACATGTAGCTATGATTCTTGGAAAAATGGTGCTATCCTTGGCAAAGGATCCCTCAGCACGACTGTTAAAACATGTTGTTCGTTGTTATCTTCGCCTCTCTGATAATCCAAGAGCGAGAGAGGCTTTAAGGCAATGTCTTCCAGATCAGCTGCGTGATGCTACATTTACAGCATGCCTTCAAGAAGATAACTCCACTAAACATTGGTTGGCCCAACTTATAAAAAACTTAGAAGCTCAGCCACCACCTGCAAGTCCAGCTCAGCAGAACATGTGAGCATCAAATATGGAAGTCTTTTTTACAAAACATTCTAATAGTAGAGGTTTTAAATTAATTAACAAAACTTATTTTAATATTTAAATTTTTATACATTACATGAAATTTGCAGTGTATTTGTAGTTAAAAATATATTCAATGAAGTGTTTAATCACTATGACTTGAACTTCAAATTATAAACTTATTTTTAATCTTTATGTATAGTTACTCTATATTTTTATTTAGGGCTGTAAAAAAAACCCTGTGAAATATTACAATTAAATAACAGCAAACTATAATTCAATTGCCTATTATCATCTATGATATATAAGTTTGTACTGTCATTTTAAATAATATTGTTTTTTTAGGTACAAAACCCGATGAAAAACATATTTTGTATGCAGTTGTAGTGGACTGGAATAGAAATACATTTTAACAAATTTTTTGTATTACTGTTTTATTTCTTTTTTCATACTTAAACAAACCAAAATTATAAATTAAACCTTATTAATGTTGGTATTTAAATAGTTTTTCTTTTTACACCCAAAAAATGAATAAATGAAATAATTCTAAAAAAAATATAGACAAATTTAAAGAAATTATAGACAGATTATAGATAATGTTATTAAAAATAACTTTGAAACAAACTATTACTATGTTCTAATTAAGGGTAGAATATCAGGTATATAAATATATTAGAAATCTGGTCCTCTCATGGGATATTTGGATAATTCCCAACGACGGGCATTGAAATAATCAACGTAAATAGGATTTTTATATGCCCTAGTTGTATGTGGCCTTTGGACTTTAACATTATATTTTGAGATGTTTGGGACACTGGTTAACTCATTAGACTTTGAATATTCTAAGAATTGTGTACCACGAGATGTGGTGTCAGAACAATGAAAGCATGCTTTGTCTGCTTGGCAGAACAATTGAATTTTTGAAGTACATACATTTTTTGTATTGGGTTTCTGATCACACCTGCAAGGATAATTTCTTTGCCGTATATTCGTTATACACGCAATATTACTAGTTAAAGGTCCTGAAATAATTGTATTCAATCCTCTGTCTATAAACTCTTTACTGTATAGTATTTCTTGTGTTTTGTATTTGTTAATAACAACTTTTGTCTTTCCCTTTGGTATAATATTGTTGATAACTCTCCTTTTCTCAATCAAGATTGATCGTGTTGTATTCTCATTGTTTTGATTTTTCTTTTGTGAAAAATATGAGGGAGCCGGACGCGAAGACTGTTCTAGTAAAGGATTTACAATTTCGCTGCATAGCTTTTGAGCTACAGTGGGCATTAATATATTGTGTCTTAAATATTTCACATCGAAATTCTTAAATGTTTTAAAGCTCTAACGAATAATTTAATGAATTTATAAAATATTTTACATTTTAAACATTTTCGTCAATTATTAAATATCTGTTTTTTTTATTTTCTTAACATTACCTATCAACAATGGTTAAGTTTTTAAATCAAAGTCATACATTTTAAGCCAGCATTTATCTTCTACATCAGTTATAAAAATATAGTATATAATCTTCTTTTTAGTAATTACAAAAATTTTGAGTAGTTTCAGAAATTTTATATAGCTAACATTGTTCACTGCGATGTCTTGAAATTATTTTACACTACAGTTATCTACACTGGCGTTAGAACGAACGTAACGGCGTATGTTTTATTTACATGGGTATCAGTACGTATTTTAAAATTGAAAAATGCTAATTAATTTATAGTATAATATAAAATCTGCCAACTTCTAATACGAATGTCCCCATTTCAACTCCGTGATGAGGTTTTGAGAGTGATAGGGAATTGTTGAATCGGTTTGTTTTCTTTTATTTATAGTTATTCTAACAGGAAATGACTATGTTGCGTTCATGTTAGAATGTGAATAAGAAAGTTGTAGGCAGCACCCTTTCTTATTTGGAACTTCATTGACATAATTATAAGTAAATTATAGTTGATGTCCCATTATCAAATAAAAAAAAATCCTGTCTTCATGAACCGCCTATTCAATATAAAATAAGGATTAAGAGACAAAATGTATAATTGTTAAAACGGTGAAACAATCCTGTGTATTTGAAGGCTACTGATGTCGAAGCGATTATGGATTGTTACATGTCAATGTCACTCATTATGTCAATCTTAGAGGATGTTTTATATATCTCAAAAATCGCAAGTAAATTAAAAAACATGAGATTAAAACCTTAACAAAATAAACTTTAATAGATGTCATCATCAGCCAATAGATGTATAATTAATTAAATATAATTTCCTTACCACGATGTGGGTATTTGGATACGGGTCCTTAGTTTGGAAAGTAGACTTTGAATATGAGTACAAAATCATAGGTTATATCAAAGGATATTTAAGAAGATTTTATCAGCACAGTATTGATCATAGAGGTATTCCTGAAAAGGTGAGCTTTTTTGATTCTTCTTAGTTTCATAATACTTAAGTATTTTTTTTTTAAATTTTGTTACTTGTTATATGTAATACAACTTTTAAATAACTTAATTTTTAGTTAGTATACTATATTTCAATTTATTTCTGTGTTTAGCTTGAAATAGATTGATAGATAGATAGTATGTTTATTTAACATAACAGAACACACAAAAAATAAAACAAATGTAAAACAAAGGTAGAACATAAAATTACAATTCCATGCACAGTCTAGGCACGGGTGTATGTGCGCTGCAATGGTACAAATGGTCATGGCTCAGTGCGTTTTTCACCTGGTGCAGGTGAAGTAATCACGCAAAAAGATCCTTAACAGATATTAACTTAATAGAGAAAATAATATACAGATTTAAGGCGTATAGAACAAAAGGCAAAAAGTGAGATTAAATTTAGGGTCTTAATAAAGTGTTAGGAGTTTGAAATGTTTTTTAAAGACATAAATAGAATTACAGCTTGAGAAGAGAGAAGCTTGAGAAATTATGTATTGATATTTTTCTATTGAAAATACAAAACTGATAATAAGTATTCACATATGTTCATTCTTACCAAATTACTGTTTATTATGTTTTGATACAGATTAACAGGCTGCAAAATTTTAACTTCATTTAAATTTTAAAGTGTTTAAAACTTCATTTTTTTTATATTCTCTATCCTTAAAGTTTAATTTTATTAAATATATAACAATAATAAGTTAATATGTTAATGTAAATTATTTTAGAAACAATTTAGATGCTGTTAGTCTTATAATGATTTGCAACTTTGAAATGAGGACTCATCAATCAAAAATCTATCCAATTATATAAAAATTACCTAATAATAAAAAATAAAAATGTGTAACATAATTAGATAACTTTTTAAACTATCTCTTTCCACATTATGCATGACTGTTTCTTGTAACTAGGATACTTTTTATTACAATATTTATTTATATTTGAACTCTTAGTAAAATATACAGCTGTAACTGAATAATTCTTAATAAGTTTTTGAAATCAATGTCCTGAAAAAAAAAAACAGTTTTCTCTTTTTACTTCCAGCAAAGAATATTGTCATGATTCTCAAAGCAACATTGCTTGTACCTGTTTGTATTTCATTTTAAATAATTAAAAAAATATAAAGTTTTAATTATTATAGCCTGGACGTGTTGTAACTTTAGTACCAAGTAATGACACAAACAGTGAAGTGTGGGGTGTGGCATACAAAATTAAATCAGAAGACATAGATAATGTAACAAAACACCTTGATTTTAGAGAAAAGAATGGTTATAGCAAAAAAGTTGTTACATTCTATCCGAAAGACAAGAGTGTAAATTCTTTCATGTTAACTTTGTATGTAGCTACAAAGGGAAATGAATCTTATGCAGGTAATGTTCTGATACAAATAATCACTTACATTTTTTTATTGTTAAAAAAATACTTTTACTATTTTGTTTAAATTGTCAAGAACAATAAGAAAGTTAATAAGCAACAGCAGTGACTTTATTATAAATAAGAAAGTGCCTTTGAATGTAACTCAGACCATAGAAAAACATGTTAGAGCTCCCTGGACTGATATATTAGAATTATTTGATTTGAATATATAACACTCGGTACCTTGGAGGTATTCTTTTTTTATTAAATATCTCTTTCACCTGACAATTAAATCAATGAATGCTAATAATTTTATTAAAAATACTATGTACCAATAGATTATATGGGAATCTAATGAGAGAATATATTTTATTAAAACCGAATCGATTTCATTATTACTGTTAAAAACTGGTTTTAATATTTTGAAAAGTTGTAGTATTCTTCATATGAACAATATGTTACTTATTTGAATTAGCCTATTTATATTGCTATTTGATAGTATATAAATATTGGTTCTCTTATTTTACAGGCCCAGCATCAATTGAAGACATAGCAAAGCAAGTATTAAGTTGTGCAGGACCCAGTGGATCAAACAAAGAATATGTGTATAATCTAGCACAATCAATGAGAGAAATAGCTCCAGATGTTAAAGATGACCATTTATTCTCTCTGGAGGAAGCATTGCATAAATTAGAAAATCATCAACAATAAATTTAATAAAATTTATGGAGCTTTAAATAAAACTTTACGAAATTCTTTTTTTTTTAATATCAAAACAAAATTATGTCATTTTCAATTTTCATAGATTATTTATTTTATTTTAAAGATGAGTTGATTTTGAAAAAGCTTTAAAAGTAAATTACGTTCATAGTCTTAGTTAAGCCACATTTACTATTAAGCATATCATACTTTTGTTAATTTTTAAAAAGTTATGTTCATTATTATAAATTTTATATGTAGGTGTGTGGTGTTGTTTTTATTGTATCTGTCTTTACATTTTTTCTGATTACCGGGTTGATTAGCAGAAGGTATCACCTAAGCGTTAGCTCCTCCGTCTGTACCCTTAATGGCAAATAAATATTAGTAGTTAAATGATCGATTTGTCGTAATTGAGTCAAATATCAAAATAAAAAGTTCTTAAATTAATCCGACGGGCCATCCAAAGTAATGTAGAGTAGAGTCACTTCATGTAGGAGAAATAGAATGGAACTTTTATTGATTTCAAAATGTTTTTGAAGGAAGTAAACAGTAGGTAATAATTATCAATTAAAATACCTATTCATATATACATAAAGAAGTAACTTCAACTTTTTATAAATACTAGTTGCGATTAAAACAGTAAAAAAGTTGTGACTTGATGATAATGATAACAATTTGACCTTAACTGCCTTTGAATAATTTTAAAATAAAAAAGTGTAGGATGTCGTGATGTCCTTATCTGAAATTTCGTCGACATTAACTGTAGATTGGCTTCGACCACTTATTTAATTTAATAGCCATTTGATCACCCACGTTTTATTTTTCGTATAGATTGTTCTGAGAAATTAAAATATTGGTTATTTAATCAAAACTAACAATTTTTCATATTATAACATTTATTCATTTTATAAAATATAATCCGATTTTTTTAAATATTTTGTCAATTACTATGCAATTATTATGGAATAAAATCTTATAAAAACGTATTGGAAAATACTTTAAACTCCTTCAAACATTGTTTAGCGAAAAAGCGATGTGACAAACAAAAGTATTGTAATTGTAATACAATAAAAACAATATTTACAAATATAGTTTATACAAAATTTATTAAAATAACACAAACAGGAAAGTTATAACCCGAACGATAGACCAGTTTACATGCATTTAATAAATACCTATATTATTAATGTGGCCACTAAAATCATTAAATATGCCTTTTTACTCTTCATGAATTAGAATTCGATAGATAGGGAGTGTCACATGGCACAAATATAATCAGTTACTGATAACCCACCCATTGCATTTAGATAAAAACTGTAAGTTTGGCTCTTTTTTTGCCACGATATTACACCTACCGCATTAGAACGTAAAGTGTGTTTTTTTTTCATGTATACTTAAATAAAAAGATTACAGAAGTAGACGTCATTTTAGCAGCAACTAAAAAATAATCTTGTTTTAATCTTTGGTAGGTTTATTTTAATGCAATGCAACTTTTGCAATGTTATATAAAAATCTTTGTCTACATATCACTTCGCCTTATTGCGACCTAAAAGTTTATCTAAGAAGCTTCTCTTCCTTTTAACTTTCTTACTTTTAGTTCTGCCATTTTCCATGTTGTCACCGTCTACTGTTATCTTCTCTATTAATGCTGGAATAGAAAGATCGGTTATAGTTTCAAGTGGTTGCCTCTCCTTGCTTATCTCACGACTACTCTCCTTGTTCATCTCACGCTGCAGTGTTGATAATTCAGAAACTCTGTCATTTTTCTCTTCTATTTCTGTTAAAGAAGTATTCGACTCGTTACCGGTATTTGCCAGATCTTGGTTTTTGGAATCATATGATAAATTTTTAGCCTCGGTTAACTTAGTTGGACCATTTTGAATAATTTCTGCATTTTCTTCTATGGAATTCTCCTTTTTTGTACCCTCTGTTCTTACCAAATCTTTGTTATTGCTATCAAAAACATCATCATTTTCCGTACTGTTGATTTTTTCTTCCAAACCTCTTTTGTCGTCACTACCAACACTTTCGGTGCCGCTGGAAATTGATTTAGGTACAGAAGCAACAACTCTTGGTCCAGTTGGTGGTAAAGTCCAATCAACTGGCTTGCGTTGAGGGGAATAGCGCTTCACTAATTCTTCAAAAAGTTTCTGAGGATCAATTTTAGGTGACATTTCTCGATCAGGTAAGCTTTGGTGCCTAAAATTTGTTTGTTCTCCTGCGGAGTTTTCGTTTTCTTTACCGTCAATTTCTGAAGATCCTAAATCGACAATCACTCTACGTACAGGTGTTGGAGTGGAATATGGCTCCGCAAAAGGAAACTTAAACAAATTAGGACTTTCGATTTTATATTTCACTGTTGAAGCACTATTGGTTGGCATTGAAGCACGTACACCAGCACGAGAAAATTGAGGGCTTAAACTCGGTTCATGCAAATTGGAATTCAAAAAATCCCTTCGTAGTTTTGACAGGCGCCTTGTTCTTTCTGTCATGGTATGTCTGTAGTCAACATCATCGCTTTGGTTTAGTTCAGATGTAAAGTTGTCAGAGTACTTTCGTGGTCGAAATTCGAAATGGTTTCGATCTTCGCTTCTAGTTTCGCGCATGCTGGAATACCCTGGCGTGTTACGTTTGAAATTGAACGTAGTTTTCCCGTGATTGGACGTGATAATCGGCTCTACTTCTTTGTATGCCGGCGTGGGGGTTGTAGGCGATGGCAGTGGTAAAAACACGGTGTCGTGCTTGTCGAAGACCTCGCGCCGCTGACTGAACTGCTCCACACCGATGATTTCCCGCGACCTCACACTGGCCGTAGGCGATTTAGCCGCCATTTCCGTTCGATTACAAACCACAATTCTTTTGTTATTGATACTATTTTCCTGCAAACCACTGTATTTCTATTTTCGTATAGCACACATCATGACTTCACCGGTAACATCGCGGCTATAAAAGAGTACACGTTTACACGGTAAATTGGACAATAAAGGTGGTCGAGTCGTCCGTATAAGGCGGGCGGTTCGCGGTATAATGATGAGTGATCAATAGAGTAGTTCCGATAAGATAGGTACGTCGTGTATCGCGGTGCTTGGCCGTTTCTTTATCTTCGAGCATTGGAAACAGTTGAGTAAATAGCTGCGAGCGAACACAATCGTACTCGTAATTAATCGCGGAGCGAGTGAAAGCCAACCGCGGCCGGCCGCCGATCGGGCCGGCGGCCGCTCATTATATAATGAATAATAAAACAAACGTCCCAAATACGATACGCCACAGAGACTTCGCACTTAATTTGACAATCTTTAGAATATTAAATAGGCGATTACTAGAGTTTACTTTGAACGGCGATACATTTATAAATATTTACTAATGAGGAGAGATTGTAATTATTCAGCAATAAAACATTAATTTAAATTAATTATGTAGCAAATACTTAAAATAATTGGATATGATTACGGGTATTCACTAATGAAAATATTTTTATAATGAAGTATACATAAAGAACGTATTAACATTTACAACAAAAATGTCACAGTTTCAAGGCTTATTTTGCGGAGAATGTAAGGACAATTGCCTAAAATTCTCAGTCTAAATAAATTTAGTGAACTTTTTGTGAGTAAAGACAACACGTACAAAGTGTAAATAAACTTTTAGGTAAACTTGACAAGGGAATATGGCATTACTTTCATATAAAATATAAATTATTTAGATACTTTAAATAAGATTATTTTAGCAACTAAACTGAAAATTACTCACGCCTCGGTCGGTTTTTCGTTTATTCTATTTAAAGTATAGGTAGACACGAATCATAAGTGATCGTTAAAAATAGTTACGAGGTAAACCGCTCATATTGTTACGGTAATTTTTAACTGATCCAAAGTTGCGCAGTGTTTTTAGGTTAAGTAATATTTCGCTTTACAGCTGATGATTATACGTTGTGAAACTTTACATTATATGTTAGGACAATAGTTTGTTTTTGTGTAAAAATATTCATTATTGTAACATAAAGAAACTAAAAAACTAACTATAAAAGAAAATAACTTTCCTAAATTAGTATTCTAGCACTTTTAAAAGTTGTATTATGTGAAATACGTTATTTAATTTTATCCTCTAATTTGAATTAAAACTTAATATAGCCTATTAAAGTTGTCTCATATTAATTAGTAAAATAAGTGCAATGTGAAGGCTGAGTTTTTTTAAAAAAAAATTATGTATGTTATTTTAAAATCAGACACGTTAAACAGGTTTTAATTGGGACAAGAATTTTAATTACTTGAATCTGTTTTGTAATTATATTGTATATAAAAAAATATAATATGATATGGAATGGATAAAAAATCAAGAAACTTTTTCCAATTATTAAATTTTCTTTACAAAGGCATGTTAGGACATTTCTTAAAAATGTTTAAAACGTACAGAATATTCCATTGTAAAGTTTGACTAACGCTGTTAATTTTTTTTATTCTGAAACTATGTATATGTCGAGACAAATCGTTAGAAACACTCGAAATGTTTGTTTAATGCAGTCCCTTGCTATGAATAGAGCTCTCCCATAGTGAACAAGATGCTATTAATAACGGCATCTAAAATATTCATGTAGATTTTGTATTACTAGTGACAACGAGACGTTATGCAATGTGAGGTACGTACAGGAGCAATACCTAATTCCTGTTCTCAGTTCGACATTGTATATATATTGTTCAGCATTACATAATCTGTGTCCTGGGTTCGAAGATGTTTTTAGGAATTCTTAAATTGACACTGGGGGCACAAAAAGCTTGCACTATTTACTTTTATACGATTGTATAATTTTTTATCGCAAGTTATTTAATATACGGATTTAATGCCAAAGGGCATTCTTTTCCAGATTACTTAGCAGTTAACAATAATGATATATTTTTATACTTGTGTCTAATAATTTATCGGACGGTTAAGTTACCGCTATAAAAACGTTGCAACAATAAGTAATTAATTATATATTTCTTTACTCAAGTAAAATCGAAATAGTGAGAATAGAACATATTATTTTGTTGGAGTTGTTTATCATACTATATGTCAATAATTTTACTGAAAGTTCGAGTACGTTTTTAAGAATAAACTAAGCATAATTATATTTTAAACTATTTTGTTATGGTGTGTATCATGAAAATGTTATTCATAAAATATAAAATTTCATTATACGTAGTTTCTAGAGAGGCTACGTTTATCACTGAATACTATATTGTCATTTTTTATATTGTCTACCGTATTTTCAAGTTACGGGTGTTATTATAAAGAATAATTTATAATAAAGTTATAATTAGTCCATTGTAATACAATTACCTTAAAGAACAATAGTACTTTAAGGTAATAAAATAACGAACGCTTTAACGTTACTAATTTTCCTCTTCCTCATTTAGTGTATACGTTAAAACAATTACAACATCCAGATTCGTTTACGTATAAAATCATTGTTACAATGTCTTTTAGCGTCGTAATATTGTATTGTTTTGAAATTTAAACGGTACAGTGGTTATGAAATTAAATGTGCAATACTATATTGTAATTCTTGGTCTGAAGTTGTCATATAGTGTTGTTGTGAAACGTATGGTATTGCTATTCAACCACAATAATGCATCGCGTTACAAAAATTTTTAGTACGTTATTATGTTTCTACAAATGCAAGATGTTACAATAATAAGATTTTTTTGACCCTATTGGTAAAATTGTAATATTAACGTCTAAATTATACATGTCTTGTTAAAATTTAGTAATGATTTCAAATCTAACGGCTTTGTTACAGAAAGTATGTTTGTTCTCATCGATATATTCGAGATTATACCGAAAAAATTTTTGAAAAAATTTTGCCTCTGTATAAGATTTTATGAAGACATTTAGAAACATATCAGTTTATTAACAACAAACTTATTTTATTTTACATTTAATAAAAGATCGATAACGGAGTTGCGACACTTCCATAAAAGAAAAATGGAATCCGTCAGTGATCTCATTCAATTTGCATACAAGTTCGGAGTATTCTAGGCAAATATGGCTATCGTGCCGTGCCAGTCTATCCATGTAGGTGCCTCTGACATTTTGCTGACACTATAGACGAATATCTCTAATGCCTACGATCGGAGATGTGCTATTGCTAGTTCATAGTTATATGATACCTACAACGCGTATGAAATAAGCATCTGCGATGAATCGATCGCGTCAACAATAAAAAGAAAACAAAATTTTCTTTGAAATATTCTTTGGGAGGACTCAGAACCAACTAGACCAGAGTCCGATAAAACTGCAGAAGTCATCAATACGACAATATATCGAACGAGTATAAACGTAGGTAATAATACTGGGTATAATTTTAGTTTTCGCACTACAAATAAAAACACGGTTTATCTACAAAACCGGCGGATCTAAACAAAGACCATATACAGTTATGAATCATGCTCAATGCAAACAATTTGTATTTCGACGCGTTTAATAATATGTTGTTAAAACATTTAATGCTTAGTTTTAACAAACAAAGCATTAAAGCGTATGATTGTGTGGGAAGTACGAATGTAGACATTAACTACTTGTGAGTATATTATTTGGAAAACGGCTCAGACAGATTTTATTTTCAATCCGTAGATAATGAAGCTTTCTCACCACGATTACTCTGGCTCTCATATGTTGAAAGCTCGAACACAGAAGCATTGCTAAGACTGCATATTAAGATTATTATGTAGTCTAGAAAAGTCACATTTTAAATATAACTAATCATTAAGCAGAGTACTGTTATAATAGTGAAATTGCTGGATTTTTCTTTATTAGATATCGTCATATCCTGATGGTTAGAATAAATGTAGCATTAAAAGCGTTTATTCTTCACATCCCTATGTCCTAATCTAGGCGGAAACATTAACACCGGTGCTCATTAACATTCTAATCTCTCCTTGTTTGTATTATGAAATAAGACACAAAACATTTTATCCTATTGCATGGAATATTAAAGTTGAAAATATACATTTTTGCTGTAGGCGTTTATTAACTAAGCTATGAGACCAGCGATCACATGATGGAAACCGAAACACAGTAAGGTTTGCTAACTAATGTTTAGCGGCAAATATACGTAGCCAGATTGTTTTCGGCATCAGAGACCAACCACTGGTAAGTGTTGGCAATTGCATCTAAGTGAATGTTAGTAAACGTTTCAATTTTTCCTTTTTTGCTTACTCTTGAAGCGTAGCAATTACCGATAATTAGACAAGAGTGAAAGGCTCTGTTCGCTTCATAATCAATTACCGAGTGAATGTAAAACGCAGTTAAATTTGTTTAACTTGTGCTAATGATTCTATGTACATCGCATTGTCTACTAAACTACATTAATCTGAAACACCGTATCGATATTCTCTTACATAAACTGAGTCTAGTTCTGAGACCAGAAAAGTATCCTTGTAGAATATATCATCTGACCGACATTTTCTGGCAATTATTATACTTTACAATATTATTTTGTTATTTCCAAGGTTTCACCAATTACTGATGATCGGGAACATTAATTATTATCATAAAATAAAATGTAAAGAAACACAATGTTTTTAATAAATTGATTATCTCTTAATTGTTTTTCATAAAGTTATAACTCCAGAGAAATAAAGTTTAAAATCGTTACGTGAACTCTACTTCTTAATTGGCCGTGTTCTCAATTCAGAGTCATTCCTTTAAAGGAATTTAATTAAATTCGACCTTTTAAGTGCACTCGGCCAGCGAATTTCTCAAGAATTAACGCTGGACATGGATGAAATATTATCGCGAGAACGAAAATATTCTGTTAGAAACATCTCTTGTAATAATTACTATTATCATGTTTTACTATATAGTATGTCTTGATGGTGTGAATGCAATAAATTGTTATTTAATTTTAAACTTATTTTATTATTAAGCTTATATAGAAACATTTCTTTGGGTATTTTTTCTCTACTATTTTACAGAGGTCCGATTTTTATGGTTTTTTGTTAGAACTTAAAAAAATTATAACCGTAGTATTGGAAACTAAATGAGATAGATTTTTTATCGCCAATTTCTGTTAAATATAAAAAAAATGTTTTCATTACCTTTAGTCGGTTTGGTATTTTGTAGGTAAAAATTGAGACAAATACCGAAAATATGAAATTGATAGTGAAATATCTCTGTATATATAATACAGCAACATATTCTGCAAGGATACAGTCAGTAAAAATGTTGATAGAGACAAAATAAAAAGTTTTGATGGTAATCTTTAGTTATTATTTAGACATTTAATTATATCCGGAATCGGCAAACAAACAGATTTTTTTTATTTCTTCAAATCATTGTCGTTCTGCCTCCACATGCAATTAATACGGCACAAGAAGAATGACGTGTAGGTGTATGTTAGGCAATGTATTCAATACACTATATCGGTCACTGGCCAGTGCAACCATTGATCAATCTCAAGGGTTATTGGTCAGGGTTAATAAGCTTACATCTCTAGTCATTGTACGTCATAAATTCTCAGTATTTCAGATCTATCGTGACTCACAAAGACACCGTCTATTAGAACTGAAGTCAACGATCAACCTTACGATAATATATGCGAATTATAATAACTTACTATAGAATACATGAACTTGTTTGAACATGAAAAGTAAAAAAAATGTGAGATATATTGTTTCTAGTTTGGAAATAGTCTGAATGTTAAAATAAATTAAAAACGATGTTATAAACATACATGCAGTTGAAACTCGTGATAAATTTATTATAATTGTTACAAGTGTAACATTGTTATCTTTTATAAGAAGCGTATCTGAGTTTTATTCCGATACCAATGTACTTATGATGATAAATAATTGATATACACTTGTGATACCACCGAGACATAGTTATGCAATTAGGACAACGTTT
>DWLS01002306.1:0-18473 GCA_018246255.1 Pachliopta kotzebuea
GCGGGCGGACAGCGAACGAGAGCTGGCTGGAGCTCGATCGAACGTGTTGTCACTACTGTGGCTCACGGGCGACTCCAGGATCTAGCATAAAGATTTAGTAGGAGACGATAACCTATGTGTGTCAGTGAATGATCCACTTAATGATAACGTGTGATACATAAAAGCGATATTAAACTTATATATAAAGCTATCCTCTTTTTATTACACAAGATTTATATGGTTTTGACCCGAGACAAAAATATTCGCTGACCGATATGTTAGGAACAGGTTTTATTTCTGATGTTTCTTGGAAAGAACGTTAAATTTATAGTGTATATGCCACTAAGAATAGAGTCTAATTTAATATTAGTTCCAACGCAAATTAGGAACATAGAACAAGAACAGGATCGAGAAGTTCGAAGTATTCTAATTTGCAGAAACCTTGTAGTTTGTAATAATTTAATAAACATATGTCCCTTTTGAATGGAACAATAGGAAGCACTTTTTTTGGAATTCCTGTTAACTGCTGTGGAAAAAAAATATTTTTACGTTCCAATTGTAATGTATTAGGTTGTGTTAACTTCATGATTTAATTTTATTAGATCATACCAAAAACATATTTTTAAGAGCTTGGTGTAAATTTTCTAAAAAATTTTAAATTATGTCAGTCTCTACAAGAAGCTAGGAGAGTAGTGGTCTGCCATGAAGAAATTCTATTATATTTGCATTATATTAATATCATTCTTGTTAATTATATAACAGCAAAATTATCCAAGTCAAGAATAAACCCTTTCGACTATTTCTGTCTTCATCCAGGGGGGGAGACTAAATATAATAATATTACCTACGTAGAATCTTTTTTAAAAAGCAACTAAACTCGCAAAATTTTTAAGTTATTAAAAATATCTATCAGTCTTGCTTTTCTTTTTTCGGTGGTATTTTATTTCTCTTATTGACATTTGGAACTCCTGGCTCTTCGGAAGAATGTGATACATGATCTGTTCCTCTATGCATGTTAATTTCATCAGCAACAGATTCATTATCTTCATCTCCTTTAACATTATCATCTGGTTTTTGGGGTTCCTCTGATTTTTCCATTTCTAACACATGTTTCATGTCTGGTGTAATGTTCATTACAGATGAAAATATTCTAACTTCAGGCATAAAATCGGGTTCTGATTCAGATTCATCTAAAATTTTATTTAAACTTCGGAATATACTGTTTCTTAGAGCTGTGTAAATATCCTCATTTTCCTGCAGGTCTATTGAGAGGAATTCTTGCGATTTATCATACGGTTCTTGCCCTTTTCTTAGAGGAGCAGATTTAATCCTCGCCTGGCCATATTGACGAACTATAATCGAACTTGAGGGGCCACTATATGAACTTACCGTGGAAATGTTGATCATGGATCTTGAGGTTAAGTCAATACGATCCAACAAATCGTATAATAATTTCACAATAAATTTATTTTCTTTGGAGACTTTTTCGTATGTGGATAATCTTAGTAATTTTCTCTTTTCTTCAGGAACTAAAGAAGTTTCGGATTTAAATTCGGGTTTCTTTGAGACGTACAGCGTTGCACCTTCAGAACTATCAATGTTTAATGATTTCTTAAAATGTACTCTGGTTACACTGTAAGATAAGTTATAGTCTCTTGCATGTGTATCTTTGTAGTCGGGAGTGACTGTGCGTACATGTCTTTCATACTTTTGCTGCAATATACAAAACACTGGTATATAAAAGGAAATATTGAAATTATTTATTAGAACGCTGCAAGTAAAATTGGACACAAAAATATCCGAACACAGTTTTCGAGGTGCAGAGCATACAGTTGAAAACAGAAATAAATATTTTAGTGAAAAAGGTTTTTCTTATGTAAATTTTCACGATCATCAAATTTTACGAAAGTTTTGGATTTTTCTATACTTTCTTTTCAGACTTTCTTTGATATTGTAATACATAATTCTTTCATTTGATTAAGTTAATAAGATCTATTTGTATTTTTGCATACTTCGCAGCATCACCGGTGAAAATACAGTCACGTTAATAAAAATTATTACCAGCATTTTATCAATATCGCCCTGTAGGTGAACAGTGACGCGAACTAGATGAAAGTCTACAGCTAGCAGTACTCTGATCAGGGCCAAAAGTGCAGATAGTAGCCAGCAGGCAGTGTGGAGCCAGGCGGATGCCACGGTTAGTTGTGTTGCCTGATAGACGCCGCGGATGCGTCGCTCATACGCCAATGTTGCTACATTTACAGTGTATGTACAACTAAGAATAGAAAAAGAAATATTACTTTCACCACAAATTAAAAACATACAAAAAGAATAGAAAATGGAATTCCAGAGTTTTTAATCTGTACTAATACAGACTTCTAACATCTCAATTAACGTGAATCTAGCTCCATTTTATTTGAAAGGTGACACTGATAAGAATCTTTTCAAACGGGATTATTTAAATTTTTTAAAAATAGATTTTATATACCTGTCTCATTAGGTTAAATATGTAATTGATAGATTTAACAGAATGCTATTGATAAAATATCTCCTTATACAGCTGGCAACAACAATTATTACAGAAGTTAACAGTAAAATAAGACTGTAGTAACATTTTGAACATTTTTGCGGTGACTTAAGCAATGATATTTATTTTCTTTTTAAATTATATTCGTAAGTAATGAAAGTGATACCCCAAAAGACGTGCATAATGTAGAGTAGTCGGTGCAAAATGGTACGCATGAGTTTATTAACTGTTGTTCAAACTAACGTTGTGCTTCCTGTGATCTCGCCAAGTTTGAGGCACAGCTCTTCCAGGCCGTACTGCGTAACAGTTGAGGTATATACGCAAAGACCTCCCATTAATAAAGAGAACACGAACACAGGCGGCAATACTCGCCATGGTCTCTGCAAACTATATTTGTCCTTTTTTAAACTATTGGCCTGTCATTACTTTTTTCTTTCAAGTAACCTTATTACCATTGGTTGAAATGATGATGATAAACTTTATTTCGGTCTAATCAAAATCTGTCAGAAACCAAAGCGGCATGTGAGAAATTTTAGTTGACAAACATACACCTTAACAAATTTCGTAATTTTTTAAGGTACACGACTCCAAGAGGATGAACAATTGACTTTGAATTTCTGCTTAAAGAGGAAATAGCAATGTTTCAGAAAAATGCTCCTTTAACTTAATTAGCGTAGGCTTTGATTCTTTTCTTGTGACAGAAAGCACACTAGGTTCAATCCTCAATCTTAATCAGACAGTTTCATTCGTTACGTACAGTTCGTAGTCATTTAAAATTATGTAAATGATGTAGTCTGAGTTCAGTAATATATAAAAAAAGAGAAAAATATTGTTAAGGTTACCCGGTTAGGGTCCGACTACTAGCGGAACACATCAGGAACATAGTCGTCCACACCAGACCGAATATTCCCGACACCAGAGGCACGTATGTTGGTAGATAACACGCACTCTTGTCAATCCATTGTGTGCTAAGGAAATCCACCGGCAACACTGCATATAGCCATATTCATACATTAGTTCTTCATTCCATTTCAAAACTTCATACGCAATGAAAAATAAATTATTAATTATTCATTTCATGTGTGAAATAAGAGGCTGTTTGAATATATTTATAACCGGTTTAAGATGTATTGAATATGCAAAGGTTGTATAATATTAAAATGAAATTGGATCAAAAAAGGATATATTACTTTCAGCCATTTTATCATCTGGAATAAATTCGTAGATGAGGTTATGTCGGAGAGAAGTTAGCGAGAGGAGCTTCGGAAAGAGAACGCACTTCTCGTCGAACAAATACATTATCATATGGAAACAGAATGTGCAAAATGCACCGAACACGAAAGCCATGAAGAATAACAAAAGATGAGCACCTGAAACGTACACAAGATAGTCTAGAAACGAGTATATCACAACTTAATTTTTTACCGTAGTAAATATCTAAATAGCAGACTTTCTGAATGGAGGATAAGGACTATGAATGTAATAAATGATGTAGATTGACAAAAAAACCGCAGGGCAATTTATTTATAATATGATCTGATTCAGTCGTTAGAGATACTAGTGTTGAGTAATGGACAAAAATAGGCTGAAATGATGATGAAACAGACAAGTTTCTCATGTAAAATTGCGGACGACAAAACGAATTAAAAACCAAGATAAATTGTAAACAGAAGCGAATTCTATCATTCATATTATTTCAACTTTAAATATGATATTTCTTTTAATAATATCACAGAAAAAGTAGAAGAAAAGAAGAATTTTTTAAATGGGTATAGCTCTGTTTTTATAAATAAAAAATTATTGTTGACATTGAATAAAGAACTTCTACTTTTAACTTTTTCCAATAAAGTAACGGTAATCTCTCACCTTTCCAAGCTCCATTTACCTCAGCTTCGGTTTTTTCAATTAGCTTAAACTCTTCGTAAAGTTTTATTCTCTCCATTCTTAATACCTTGCATATACTTTTTGTTTACGTAATATTTAAGTAATTAAAATAAAATTGTCTGCTTTTTTATTTAAATGATTTAAGTCGATTGAACACGTTATTTTCAAATTAGTCAAATGTCAAAAGCGGTTAAAAATGAACAGTTTTTGCAGAATTGAATAAGGTTTTCCTTTAAATCTTCAAATCAATGTAAAGTTTTGATTTTAATAATTTTAGAACATTATTAAATTTTTGTAAAATGTTTTTTGCGAAGGTGACCTTCGTGATTACAAAACTTATTTCAATATGATTGTATTGCAATGTGCATAACTTAGTAGTTATTGACAAATAATTCGAAAATGTACCTCAGTATGATATAAAATAAATTTACAGTCGATAATTGTCAACAATAATAATTATTTCTCACTGTTTACTATTAACATAGGGTTAATATAATGTTTATTATTGAGCAGTAGTTCTCATCAGGTGCACCAATGGGTCGAGGTCAGGTTAACTTGTTTGCCTCCCTTACCTTAATAAATTGTCATATTGTTATGATTTTTTAGGTCATAATCATTGAATTGGTCTTACATATGTCCTCTACTGATAGGTAACTATGCATATATTAATAATCACAGAATATTTTTATTGAATAAAATATTCTTTATTTGTCTTTTCTTGCCCCTTCGTGAAGCCCACATTACTCATAAAGTCTTAAGATTTAAGTCTCGTTTATGGTTTCCAGCACTCAGTATATGGTTTTTAAAACTTCTTGCTTCTTGGATAGGAATTATAACGTCTTCATAATTGTAATTTTAGGTTGGGGAAAAAGTTTTTGCATTTTTTAGAAACTACAAAACATATTTTAATACGCTTAAACCAAATTTGTGCTACTCTCACAGATATTGCACTAACTCCATAAACATCGCAATTTTTTTTCCGTTACTTGCGTTGCATTTTTACGTTTTTTGTAGTATTATTTTAAAATGTAACGAATTTCTTCATTAGATTCACTCAATTGGCAGTACGAAAAACAAATGAAAATCACGCATTTTTCTAATTTGAATTTGGAAATATGTTCTTTAAAATTTATACTTTCAATAATACCAAAACCAGCCAGATAGAAATAGTATAGCCGAAGAGATATTATTAGAAGTGCATATATATACTATAATACGAAAAGTCTTTTTCCCCAACCTATTATTTTCATTCGCAAAATTATATATTTTAAACTTGCTAATTGATGGCGCTTTAACCCGTTGTAATTATTTCTGTATATAAGCTAAAATAAATCTTTTCACATAATGTATTTTGTTCTATAGTTCATTGAATATCGGGCAAGTGGACCCGTAGTCTGCGACCTGAACACGTAATAATACCAATGCAATGAGCAGCTATTGAGACGATCACGTGATCATCGTGGCACGGTGTTAGTTATCGCGGCATAGTGTTGTATACGACCGTTTAACCGGAAATAAATATCGATCTTTTTGATATAAAATCGGTTATAATTCGTCATCATTATAACTAGCGTTTCTATGGTTGGTTGTTTCAGAAATTACACATTAATTTTAAGGGTAGAAAGATATTCTTTTTATTAAAAATAAATTTTACTGGGGTTGTATATTTTAAAGATAAATTGTGTATGATGAACTAATGATTATTAATGTTTTATAATTTTTTTGAAGTAGACTAGTGATCTTATTATAATTTTTTTCTTCAACGGTGTTAATTAGTGAAAATAATAAGTGGGTAAAGTTTACTTCGTCAAGTGTACTTTGGTTCTCATATGTAGATAGTCGGAATACAACGTGGCGGCAGATTTAGAATATACTGAAGGTAGTCTTTCTCTAATCAGATTCAACATGTGGCTAAAGAATCGAACTAAGGACCTCCGTGTTAGGTTGTTACTATCGATATAACGTGGGGTATTGTACATCATTAATTTAAAGTGTTTGAGTGACAGGGGTAATAGTTAGTGATTACAGTATCGCGGTCCACGATATTACTTGTCAATAATATATTAAAATGTTTTTTAATTTCAAATAAAGTTACGGTTGCTTTGTCCCCAGCGAATATGAACCACGCAATTTTTTTAACGTTAACCTCATTTTGGTTTGAAATTACCTACGTACGATCTGAATTTCGCAGAATTGAAATATCATCCAATGATGTTAATTGGAGTTTGAGTAATAACACAAGTAAGTTTTTTGAGTTCTTTATAGAAAGAGATGTAATAATGAGAATATTCTGGTTGTATGAAAATATCTGATTAGGTTCAGGAAACTTTTTTGATTTGTAATACATATATTATTTTCAAACAGTTGCTTTTTAATTTTATGTCCAGAGTAATAGGGTATTAAATCTAGATTTTAACGTATTTAGAAGTATATGAAGTATAACAACGATATTTTTTATGAAAAATTAAAATATCTTTAATAAAAGCTATTTAGTAGTAATGGCAGTAGTTTATAACTTTTTTATGGTTCTCAAATTGTATTTTTAATACTTTTTAGTCACAAACGGTAATCAACAAAAATTAAACGGATATTCAATATGCAAGTAATCCGTATTCCATATTTGCTGTTATCGATAAATTCTTGTAGTTTTTTTTGTAATAATTTTAATAAACCGTGATATTGGCGAGAGTGATTTGGATTCACATGAAATCAAATTTTCCGTTAATAATATTGAATTTACAGAATTTAATTATTTATTTAAAACACTATTTAAAAACTATAAAATATAACACTAAAGTCCGCCCAGGTCACCGGCGGAACGTCTGTAAAAGGATTCCCCCGCGTAAAAATAAAAAATTATTAAAGTGCGACATGGGTTTTGAGAATAATAATATATTTTTTTTAAAGTTGTTAATTCAATTGTGATTTTTATTAATATTATTAGGCAGCAACGATATACATAATATTTTTGCTACCGTCAATAGGATATTTTTCGATGATCCCTTGATTTGGAGTGTCATTGATTGTCCATTACTTTTTTCTTACTAGTAATTTTTTTCTGGACAGTCTTTTTTAAAGTGAATGGCTGCGATTTTTATTATTTACATACCATAAATAATATGCAGTAATTTTTCAAAAATACTGAATATGAAATTTATGTATAATTTCTATACAATAAAGACTTTTTCGTTATTTGTTATTATATATTCTTTAATTTTAAAAATAAACAATGCTAGTCGCAGTGGATGTACACGATGATATTAACACATATCATACCTAGTTCTTCCGAAAATCGCCTTACAATAATTTTCATTTGCCAAACCACGATTTATTACTTGTTTAACATGAATTTTATTAAAAATGTAATACAGTTAATTAAAAAAACGTTTCTTTTAGTTACAGTACCAGGCACTGTTCCTGGTGGGGTCTATACCGATTTACAAAAGGCTGGCATCATCGATGACGTACTTACTGGTTTCAATGATGTACGTACCCGCTGGGTTGCGTATGATACCTGGACTTATACTGGACATTTTAAAGGTAAATTTGTTTATGACAAAAAATTAACTCAAGACTATAAATTTTGGAGTACAGGAGTTTATGGTCATCATTTGATTTTCTATCCTGAATGAAAGTTTCTCTTAGTGGCATCGAATGTTTAAATACTTGCCTTGTTTTTTACTGTTTAAATGACAACATAATGGCGATTGTTTTATTATTTATCAATTTTTTCATGAAAAAAGCAAACGATAATGGCAATATTACTAAATAAACGGAAACAGTCGACAGAAAACATTTTGGTTGTGAATAGACAAAATTTAGTAACAGTTATAATACAGATATGGTCATTAGTATTATATTATATTTATAATCGTATACACGTATACATATACAAAAACAATCAGTTTAGTACATTTGTTATGCCAAAAAAATTGTTTTGAAGACTTTGGTTTATACATTTAAAATTTTAACTGTAACATTTCTCAAACAGTAGAAAATAAAATAAAAGAAGAAATTTATTCGGTGATACTATAATTGCAATGATTATTATGCTCAAAAATATTTTTTTTTGTAAAACAGGGAAATTCTTTGTTCCTAATGATTTTTAAGAGATTGTTAGGGTGACTTTTAAAAATGTAGTGATCGTTATAAAGTGGCTGTATCCTTCTAAAAGAAGTTCTAAGATTCTTATGGTATTTTAGTTGAAGAAAATGAATTAAAGTCTGCGGTAGCCAACTTAGTTTTCGAAGGAGTGGACACTGTTGCATTCGTCGAACTAAATGATGTACCAATAGGTACCACGCAGAATATGTTCGTGAGATACGTTTTTGACGTGAAACTCAATCTCAAGGTAATTTATTTGGCTTTTAGCTTCACGTAGTATTTTAAATTTATAAACCTAACATTTAATATTAAGGATTTTTTGTGTTCGTAACATATTTAGTTATTTCTTTGTATTTAACGTGAATAACTAGTATTATTTTGGAGAAAAGTTTTTCATTACGGGGAGAGGTTATTTTTAGTCCTAGTATATACTTACTAGTAATAATTACTACCTCAATTTATTCATAGTATTTTTTATGCTCATTAATTGTTTACTCACACAGAACCAAACACTAAAGTAATCGGATTAATTTTGGAAATTCTTTTACAAATTACACTAATGTTTTTTTAAAAAAGTACTTTTAAATAGTTTTAATTAATGAAACGCTTTTTATTTTTAACTGTCTTCCAGTAAAATTAACGTCTAATCGATTTATCTATTATGAGACAAATCAAAAATTTTTAAATTATCCGTTTGATGGTTTTAAAATTCATACAGATTAATTAACATTTAAAACGAGTACATTTAAACTTTCTATACGGCCTATATATTAAATCCTTTTTAATAGTCTCTCAACACGTATTAAAATTTTTAAGTATTTAATATTAATATTGTTGTTATTTATATTATTTTTTATATTTATCAGCAAGTGATATTTCTGTCGCAGGTCGGTGTAAATGAATTAAAAGTGACATTTGCATCGCCCGTCCAAGCGGCATTGGATCGCTCTAGAAAACACTTCACCGCCCCCGACTGCGTTCCGGAGGTCTACAATGGCGAATGTCACGCAAACCAATTGAGAAAGATGCAGTCTTCTTTCAGTTGGGACTGGGGCCCCGCTTTCCCATCCGTGGGACTATGGTATTATTTCATCATTAACAATTTTGGCTAAATTGTATACTTTGGCATAAAATGCTTATGTAAGATCCTGTTCATATTATTTTGCGCAGATGAAGTTTATTTGACAATATATCACCAATTGCGATAAAATTTCCCGAAGGTGATATTGTATGTTATTTATAAATTCGCTTTTACATGTTGACATGTGCATCGCTAATTAAAAAAGACGTGATGATATTTGAACTATTGTTATCAAGGACGGCGGTGTCAAGATGACCATGCAAGCAAAAATAAAGTAGTAGTGATGCCGTTGTTTAATGTTAAATAAAAGAAGTGCCCTTGAAATTGGAACTCTGGTCCTATAGATTAGTTTACTGAGAATCCCAAACTTTACTTTTTTTCTTAAAATGCGTCAACATATCACAAAGAGCATTTACTGTCTATGTGGAATGTCTTTTTTAATGTTTTGTACTCTTTATATAAACCTAGTGAGCAGAGGCGAACTAACGTTAATGATGATAATGTAGAAAACAAAAATGAAAAAAGTTTTTATCAACGATATGTTGACAAACGTAGATGTGACATGTCTTTTAGATAAGAAAAGCTTAGAGGAAGAGAAAAAATGTTTGTGATATAGTTAAATATTTGGTATTGTAGTGAGAATTTTATGTATTCATTTATTTGTCTAATCATTAAATATGTCTATTTTAGGAAACCAGTGTTTATAGAATTATATAATACAGTGATCATACGATCTGTGACAACTCATTTAAAACAAAATGAGACGATCTGGGATTTACATGTTATTGTCCACGTGGAATCTGGAACATCAAAAAAATCTTTCGTAGGATATCTAAGCGCCCAATTGGACGTTGATGCGCAACAATCTATATTTGTAGCGAAGGAAGTTGAGATGTCGTCCAGGGCGGACGGTACTGGCGAAATTGAGATTACTATTTCAGTGCATCAAGTAAGTTATATTATTAAAATTTTCATCAGGATTTACCCACTCACAAGAAGACAAGACAAGCGTGAAATTTACGTTTATTACCTCCAAATCTAAAAGATCTTTGCACAGCAATTGTATAGTTCGGTTCTATAGGATTTATAATAACTCAGACATAATATAAAAAAAAGTGATTATTCCTATAAAAATGCGGTACAATTACCTAACGGATGATGAAAGAAGTGCCATTAAAAATAATAAAGAATCTGGAAACTACTCCCGAAAGTTGTAAGATTTTTAACCTTCAGAAATTAAACTAGCCTCCTATGTTAAGATGTGTTATATAATACACAGTGAACGACACATAGCATTATAAATAATTTAATTTTATATATCAGCGCATACAGAAGGTAGATTCAGATTTAAGAAGTCGTTATAGCCTAAACATTTGTACGCCGGTCCTCCACCTTGGAGGTACCGGTTTCCCATCCGACCTGCACCAATGAATTTTCAATTTATGTGCAGTTAGTATTATATCAACTAATATCACATAAGAAAAACATCGTGAGAAAGCCTACATATCTATGTCATGACCATCTGTGATCGTACTTATATGTAAAATAGAGAAGGCAATGGCAAACCACTCCATTATAACTGCCAAGGAAGTTGTCGTATGTTTCACTACACACGATGACCACGACCCTCAGTCATGAAGAAATACAACTTTCTGTATCAAAAAATGACTTTGATTTTTTATTTTATAATTTTTGCCAAATTAATCTTTACCAATATTAATAACTGTAATATTCAAATAGAAAATTTGTGTCTGTTCATAAACATCAACAATTTTTTTACGATTTCTGATTTATTTCAATTTCTATAAAAAAGCTTTTGTATTGACTTTGATGATTCCGTTATTATGATTTTGAATCGCTATTAATTTTTTTAGGACGTCGTCTCTCTTTGGTGGCCTAATGGTTTTGGTGAACAGCCATTATATGATCTCTTAGTTACTCTAACTACTCGTGCTGAAGAAGGTGACAAAGATGAAGTTTCAAGTAAACGAGTTAGAATTGGTTTCCGTACTTTAGAACTGATCGAAGAGGATGCTTCTAAGCTTTTAAGTAAGTATTAAATCTGTGGTGATATTTATAAAAACATATGCATTGTGTTATGAATATTGATGTTGTGTAATATTATTGATATGAATATTAAAAACAGGATAAACAAGTGGATAAGAAACAGTTTTTCTCTTTATATTTTTTACTATTAACGATTGTTATATGCTATCTTATATTTTTATTATAAGAAAATAATAAAATCTTTTTAGGTAATACAACTGCAGGGAAAGGTCTAACATTTTATTTTAAGGTAAATGGTTACCCAATATTTATGAAGGGATCGAATTGGATACCAGCAAATATCCTACCAGAGTTTGGATACGACAAATCAACAGGTACTCTTTAACTATACGTGTAACTACAATTAGTACCTAGATATAATTCTAAATATTTATAAATTACTTATGGTTTATTTTAGTCGATGAAATACTAATAGCTGCTCGCGACACTCATATGGCAATGTTGAGAGTATGGGGCGGTGGTGTTTACGAATCTGAGTACTTCTATGAACGATGCGATGAACTGGGCATTTTGGTTTGGCAAGATTTTTTGTTTGCGTGCTCAATGTATCCCTCCGATCCAGAATTTCTTGAGTAAGAAGCTGCATTATTGATTTTCTTAAACGTGTTTAACATATGATTGAGAAATTGTTTTAATTTTTAATTTTTTGATTAACTTCTTCAAGTGGCTGACCCTATCATGATCAGAAATAGCTTATTTCTCCGGAAGTTTTATATTATTACTTTGATATTTTGAGTAGGTCAAAAAACTAAGAAACATTTTTTGTTTTTATGTATTACTCTCCGTTTTTTGCATAGCTATTTTTTTTTCAGTAATGTCATAGTTGAAATAGAACAAACAGTCATTCGACTTCAACATCACACATCCATCGCACTCTGGGCCGGGAACAACGAAAACGAAGTGGCACTTAGAGATGACTGGTACAGTACTAAACCAGAATTCGCCAGGTACAAAGATGAATATGTAAAACTTTACGTCGGTACAATAAAGCCTATTGTTGAGAGCTTGGATCCAGGCAGACGTTACGTTATCTCCAGTCCGTCCAATGGACAGGAGTCAGAGCGAGAGGGATATATAGCCAAAAACCCGTACGATCCTAATTACGGCGACACTCATTACTATAATTACTTGTCAGACAATTGGAATTTAAATATATATCCCACAACCCGTTTCGCGTCTGAGTACGGTTTTCAGTCTCTGCCTTCCCTAAAAACCATGGAAACTGCAACTAAAAACAAAGAGGACTATAATGTGGACAGTGCGTATTCGAAACATAGACAGCACAGTCCAAACGGGTATGCCTATATAAAGGACCAGATAAATAGACATTTGAAATTAAATGACAATGATCTGAAGTACTTCGAGAAATTTGTTTATTACAGTCAGGTACGATGCGATTTGAAACTGTTACTGTAATTTAATTTTGTTCCTGTGTGGTTATGTCCCTTTACCGTAAAAACATCACTAGCGATAGAGTTCTTGTACTGGAACACAGTAATGTTTGGTGGCGGGACGGAGGAGGAGGAGAAGGAGGAAACTACTTAGATCACAACAGACCCAATAGAGACCCACCTCCATTGAGCCACGTTGTGTGTTGGTGGAGATAAATATCTCTTGCCAAAGACCGTTTAGTCGTTGGTACTATCGCAGTGTTTACTTCAATCATCCCTTTGTTTTGGTATATTAAAAATAAATTGTGTATGTCAGATATCCCAAGCAATGGCCATAAAGGCAGAGACGGAATTTTATCGGCAAAGCCAATCGGATTGGTATACAATGGGTGCTCTATACTGGCAGCTGAACGACGTGTGGCAGGCACCGTCTTGGTCTAGTATAGGTAAGAAATAGATTTTTTCTACACCATCATGTCTATGTGCGCTGACAACGTTAGTAGATTATATTCAATTCATAAGAAAACCTGTAGCCTTTTGAGAAATATATGCTGCTGTAGTAAGTACATCAGCATATATTTCTGCAGTAAGCAGGAGTGCGCAAACGGTACTCTACAGTAAACTATTATAGTCTTATTGGAATGATATACAAAAAGTGGCCTTGTACAATAATTCTATCTTTTGTGGCGGCATCGCCTAGTTTATGAGCAGGCGTCATGTTTAACACCAGGTGAACATTTCGTTTCGTCGCCATTTTTAAGAATGTAATAAAAAAGAAAAGATTTCTCTTTATTGCATTGTGTATAAAATAAATTAAGAATATCTTTATTTGTCATCACAAAGCAAATAAATTTACTAAAAACAGAATTTGGGGATATTTATATAACTTTTCACAATATGTTCGTGGATCATCGGTGCCTTGTGATAGGTAACAAACTCGTGTTACAGGTCACCAGGTATGCAACTCTCGTGCAATTAACATTATTATATAAGTTATTTAAACAAGTAAGAATATTTGTAGTGTGTGGGTGTTGTGTATGAGTGTTTATTAAATGTTGAGTGTGTCTGTATGTTTCTTTGTACACGCTTGGGGAACTAGATGTTAATAAAACAAGTACATTATAATTACAAATAACTATATAATGATCTCTAAAAGTTTTTCTGTCTCTTCATATGATTGAGTAAGAAGCAATTTTTTATTGCGATTTTTAAATGATAACGATTTAGCGAATATATAAAAGGAAGTTGTATAATTTTTTATAAAGATATGGTCCCAGAAATACGGAAAGCCTATGGGAGAAAGATGATCTAAAAAAGACAACTTGTCTTACCGGGTTTCTTCGCGTAACACTGGGATCGTACTGTATCAGAAATTTTTTATTCGAGAGCAGTGTAAAGTATAAATGGTTAATTAAATTTTTTTCGTCTCGCGAACCTGCATCTGTGCCATTGATATTAGTACTATTTCATGAGATTATCGAGGACAATTATAAATTTCCAAATAACATGAACCTATTATATTGAAATGTAAATTCTTTGATTTATTAAACGGATTACAATGATTAAGTTTACACAGATCAATAAATAGTTAACTTTTATTTAAATGGACTAGAAAAATAGTAAGATGTAACCTGTATCCTTATTAAATTCCGTTATATTTGATTATGTATAAAACTTCCTTATATGTTTAATAAATTTTTGTGCGGTTTACAGAATATGGTGGTAAATGGAAAATGTTGCATTACTACGCCAAATCATTCTTCGCACCAGTCTTGGTATCACCGAGACAGCTTCTTACAGATGTAATAGATGTGTACGTCATCAACGATAGACTTGTACCAATAGTGAACGGAATCATAATTGTGGCCTACTACAACTGGACAACTCTAACGCCCTTTAAAACTCAGCAATTTCCTGCAAATGTAGAGTTGTTGAGTGCTGAAAAAGAGACGTCAATCGGTTTGTCGACTTTTGATAAGAATGACATTTTCTTAAGGTTTTCCTTACAAATAGAAGGGATTGCTCTGTCGCCGGACAACTTTGTTTTTCCTATACCGTTAAAAAATGTAAAAACTCTAGTGGAGCCAAGTGTGAAGGTACGTACAATAGTAAAACTTTTTTATTTAAACGAACGGAAAAGCAGAAAAATTATTTGAAGGTAACGGACCTATGTCCTCTTATGAGGTTGTTATCAACGTGATGTTTGATAGGATTTTGAATACTGCACTGCGTTCCTCGCTTTTAGTCATTGGGTCTATTACTTCAAAGTTAACTAATTACAGCAGTCTTCAAACAGAACTATGGCAACGCTTGTCTAATAGTGTTGTATCAATTTATATTTTTATAAACGTTAAGGAAAATTTTACAAATTTTTGAGGTTTTCAGATTGCTGTCTCGAAAAGCTTCTATAAAAACAGACTGAGAGATGCCTATGTGTATACTGTTAATATTGAAGTAAACACGGTTGTACTCTTTCTCTGGTTGGAAACAAATTCCTTGGATGGACATTTTAATAACAACGGTTTTATTATAGTAGAACCACAAACGTCCGTGAACTACATCATTCGAAGGAGGATTACGGTTAAACAGTTGGAGAACAGTATCACATATCAGTTTTATAAGAATTAATTTCAAGTAATTAAAACATTTTAATATCACAAGTTGTTATTAGAATTATTCTATTTATTATATTAAGATAACATGCAAATTATTGACTGAAAAAATCTAAGTCTAAACAAAACGTCGGATTATTTATACCTCTTTTATAACATATATGTTAACGGTATATTTCGGAAGCAAAGTAAAAAGTTAAATACCTTTAATGTTATTACATGACGTACCACTTATAAGACAGCACGGAACTTCACTTGTCTCGATAAGGTATAAAATATTAAGTCTCATGTAGATTGTTATAACACATACAAATGTATGATGACCAAATATAATTAAACGGTATTTCATTACATGATTATATTTTTAAAAAAGTTAAATTTAATAGAAATTGAGAGAATGTTCTTGTCTTTTTAACTGGAGAAAGGTGTAAAGATAATTGAAAAATATAAATAAATAAACACCAACAAATATTTATAAACAGTCATATAGTTCTCCGTAGGAAGATTGGAGTCTTCTCACAAGGAGAAAGTTAAGGCTTTTATGTACCAATATGATCAAGTGCGGATTTGTAGATTACTAAATTTATAACGAATAAAACAAAAAAAATAAATAAATTAGTTTATTTCTTATAAATATTGCAAAAACATGCGTGCAAATAAAATAATACACTTTGGCGACTCAACGACAGTGAATAACCTAATCTTTGGACGATTCATCATGAACTGGTAAGGGCTTTTCTATTTCTTGATAATTTGCGTTATTATCATCATCGTTCAATGTTTAGTTTACTTATGCATTTATTACATTAACCAGATGTATTGAGATCTCTTAGGAGCTAATAAATTTTATTATAAAAATAAATTATAAAACAAGGTTAATAACTGAAAGCTGGCACACTAACAATTAAGAGCTAAACACTGAGAAGACACCGGGTCCTAATCTAGAAGCTGTGAGGAACAAAGAATCTTATAAATAAATTTATCACATAGAAAATTTTATAAAAATAAATAATTGACAGGGAGAATGTATTGTTTTTCGTGTACAGATTTTTTATTTGTAGTTAAGTTAGGAAGAATTAACTTTTTACCAAGTTTGTGTTGACCCTTACCAATGTTAAGTAACATGATTTTCCTCTAAAATATCTAATGATTTAACAACTTTGACAATTAACGTTTAATTTAAGCACCATTTATATTTGATCACATGCCTTTAAAATTTGAGATACATTAAAGTTAATTTCTAAGCGACCACAACAGCAAAAGCCAACAAATTAAAAAAATTACAATTTGTATTGAATACATTTTTGACGAAACTTTTAACCCTTTCGAACCCGAAAATTTCTCGTTTAAAAGAAAATATTTCTATAATAAAAATGAATTTACAGGAAATATAAATATTTTTTCTTATTCGGTGATCACTATTGATATTGAAACTAAGTATTATGTATAAATAAGACATGCAGAATCCGTAAGGGTTAAAAATAAGAAATATAGAGATTTTAATGTAATACATTCGTTCATGGTTAATCATGGCCAGATACATTGGGTTTCACGATGGTATTAAATTATAATTGGAAGCAATAAGTTTTACTGGTGATGGAACTATAAAGTGTCGAAATAGAAGTATGCCAATAACTAAGAATTATACAGGTCAAAATTATTAACTACTGCTACAGGGTGTAAGATTCGGTAAGACTGCAATTAGCTCTTAATCATTTATGAGTACATATATTTTCAAGTTCGCCACATGTAAAATTCTTTTATTATTTTTTGCCTTCTCTAACGACATCATTTTTAATTAAATTGAAATAATTCATGTACAGACACCTTTTCAATTATCTATTTAATCCACGTCGGTTAAAAATATTATAAATTTTTACCTTAATTTTGTCAGATCTAAGGATTATGTATGTTGCTATTTTTTTTAAACATAGTACTTTGTCAAAATCAATTAGTTCAACTAAAAATTATTGCTAACAACTTTTTCTTCTTCGAAACTATAAAAATAGTGTAGTCTCTGCGCTCTCTACAATTGATTTATAAATATGTTATAGTACTTCGTTAAGATTAATTTCATATTTTCCAACTTTCCCAATATTAAAGCAGGCGTAGCTTTAGAGTTTTACTGCAGATCAGCAGTTAACTTGCTAGAATAGTGAATTGTTTAGATTTTAGACATGCATGGTGTCGTAGTAAGTACGGGAACAAGAGAGTAGCAGCATCATTCATTCAGCACGATCATATGAAAGCACCGAGCCTGAAAAAGACAAACATTTCAGACTTAATTATTAATTACTCCAATAAAGGAAACTGAGAGGTACATTACAAAAATTCAGGTCAACATGATTAATTAAAAAAAACCTTAAAAGAAAACTGGTACTTTATTTTATGACGGCATGAAGGATATCGCTTATACTATACTTTGTTACAATGATATCCGACTAAACTAGTTGCATGGTAGCGAAATGTGAATACACCAAGTAGTCAAGTAGAGGAGATATACATAGAAATTATAGAAAATCGAATTGCGTTCCTATCGACCTGGATAAATGTAATATGTCGTTCATAAATACTTACATTAATATTTAACATGCAAACAATACAAGATACAAAAGTAGCAGAAGGAAACAAAGGTTTAGGTTTAATATTTAAATAATAGCACGATGAAATGTTGAAGTAACAATACTAATGATTAAAGTAATGATTCAAGTGTGATTTTAATTTCAATTAAACTATAAGGTAAGGGGGCTTGTCGTCGGGACTTCTCTATTAGCCGGAGAAGTCCCCCTTTAGAGAGAGAAGTCCGGTCTATGCCGGGACCGGCCGGT
>DWLS01002307.1:0-18472 GCA_018246255.1 Pachliopta kotzebuea
AAGAGAAGAACATGTTGTGCCGACCCTACATAAAGTGGGACCAGGGCAGGAGCAAGAGGAATAAAGATATAAGAATACCAATAATACTGGCAGCAGAAACGAATGTAAAAATCTATTGAAACTATGTAATAGTATTTCATTGTAATAATATTTAATCAATATTTTTAAATTATTTTCTTTCATAGCAAAAATAGACAGAGGTCGAATAAAAAGTGCGTAGCACTTATCTAATGAATCTTACCATCGTATGTCTTAAGAGGATTCTGCAAGGCTTTGTAGTTAATTTAATTATTGAGGCAATAACGCAATTTCATGATCTGCAAATATCTTAATTACAGCCACCTTGTTATTGCTCAGCTTATTACCGAACTTTAAGTAAACGTCTTGAAAACAAACATAACTTACTTTATGACCAGCACGTTGGGTCGCGGAAACGGTGTTAATGATCGCTACACCACCAAGGGAGCTTTTGTGTGAGAGTGAAACAATTGGCCTAGACATTGCAGGGTTCAGCTCGAGTTCAAGGAAAATTGCAAGTCTATAGAGAGGCCGCCGTCTGATGATAAGGCGGACCCGCAGCGGCGTGCGGACTGTCGGTTATTACCGGCAAATGTAGCAGTGATGTCAACAATTACATCGATGAAATACACAAAATCCATATTTAGTAACATAATTTTAGTTACCCACAAATAAGGTAAGAATTGGATGACAGAGGTGCTTAAAAAGAAATAAATAATATTTTACCACTGACTTGCAGTTAATAATACTTTAAATTCAATATTTTGCCGCCCAACATTATTCTTCTAGAATCTAATTCATATGAAATATTCAATACAAAAGAAGAATATTTTTAAAAAAAATTAATTTGAAATAGTGCCACCAATTTCTAGATCAGAGTACCTGTTTACTTATACAAACAGGAAATATTAACATGAACTGAATGAGAATACCTTTGTATTATGTTTTTATCTTTTCTCCTTATATCCTGTATTTAAATAAATTTAGTTGAATATTATTTTTTATAACTGCATCTAAATTATACCTATGATCCAGGATGATATCGCTGATCCGTCTTTTGCGACGTATACAGTTTATCTGATGCTGAACCCGCGGGTAACGGAGTCTATGACGTATTAATATAAACCTAACTTAATATTGCTCCTGCATGGAATGTAGCTTACAAACTGCGGATTCAAAGTGGTATTGATTCGGTTTCTTTGTATCGATGTTGTAACGACACAAGACTAGCATAGCACAGCACGAACGTTCCGCTGAGTCCGTACCTGGCGTATGGCCAAAGGAACA
The DNA here is from genome assembly GCA_018246255.1 of Pachliopta kotzebuea. NCBI lineage: Eukaryota > Metazoa > Arthropoda > Insecta > Lepidoptera > Papilionidae > Pachliopta > Pachliopta kotzebuea. The sequence goes on from DWLS01002307.1 coordinate 1,306, forward strand.
GTCATCTGATGCAGAGACTCGCCCGCGCCCGCTCGAGAGCATCGCATCTTGAATCCTAAACGGCGTAATCATTTCGTATCATTGAGTTCCGTACATTCAAACAAATATATCGCGCTATTACTGTACCACTATTTCAAACTGCTAGATTCAGTTCGTCGCGGGAAGATCTATTATTTGTTTAATTAGTTACCACCCTGGCGTCTATTCTCCTGTTAATAATACAATGTTCTAATTTCAAGAAAATTTGTCTAGGAGTAAGTAGAAATCCTTTACAACTTAACCTATCCTCTAGAAGGTGTGAAAATCCTATTTTACAAAGATTTCCGGTAACAGCAAAAATTATTGTGACACCTCACATACATCAATATGTCAGTTGAGTTCGTTGTTCAATATTAATAAGTATTAAATTAAAAAAAGTTGACGATAATAATTTGTTTAACAGATTTTTTACTCGTATGATGATAATATCAAAACGAATTGCAATTTAATACTCTTTGCATTAATTAAAATTATTATTAATTTAATGATAACCTGGGGTTCATTTGTGTAACAAATAGCCTTGAACACTGCAACAATAAATGTAGCTGTTTCAGGAAACGCAATATGTATTTCAGATCTCATTCATTACCCTCTAATAGACCAAACTAAAAGATATAGTGCACAAGTTTACTTCGCTCACGTAACCGCACATCATATAACTCTAACGACCTATAACCTAACATCAAAACGTCTTAGATAGAACCATTTATGTGCACATAACTTAATTAACGGCATTAATATAAAACAAAATTATTCCCCATCTTGTACTGACTGCGCCGTTGAAACAAGAAGATACGGTAATGTTCTGCGCCGCCATTTTGAGACAACGGCAAATAGCCGCCCTTTGTAACGTTATGGCGGGAAATAAAAATTTTCGCCGTTATTAATGAGCGTCGAGCCTTTTGTCTCTATTATTTGGAAACGTTATGGGCTCCTTGATAAAGACCAAAATGTGGACTAAATGGACTAAAATGACAAGGGTTTTGTAATATTCCTTTAACCTAACTTTCGAATAAAAACTTTGAATTACGAGGTCACGCCTAAGTGGTCAATTAAAAAATTAATAATATACTGGTCGTAGGTCTCTATCACCAGAGGCTGTCAAGGTACATTGTTATCATCTCAGTTCTATCTGTATTCAGTAGGTATGTCTCTGGAATTTCATGTCTCGAGGCAACAAGCACAATGTGGTGCAGTATATATATATTTAAGAACTTTATTTGCACACATAGAGGTACAAAAAGGCGGACTTAATGCCATAAGGCATTCTACCTTAGGATTGAGCAGAGAACTTAAGTAGGGGTGCAGTAGCGCGTTAAAACTAACATAATAGTTATTAAATTTATATACTATCTTAACTAGCGCCACATTCTTTAAAATGGCAAGCGTATTATTTACTGTCAGTTGAACGTGTCCCTCGTCGCTATGTTGAATGAAAACTAATCGTTTATTGTTATTTATAATACCATGCAATAATTTAAATTTAATTAAAAAATGATAACTTAATTCGGTGCGCATTACGATCGTGGTATGAGGTTATGTCGTGACACACGCTTAAACATAGTACAATATTAACTATCGTCATCATCAGACGATAAATGTCTAGTGCTGGATTATATTTCCTAACAATTCGGGCACATCTGATACAGACATAGTAAGTTAAACCAATCAATTAGTCTCTGTACAATCTCGATTGAGACAGACGATGGCATCAAGCAAATGCGTCTCTTGACTGTAAAACAAATACGTCAGCCATTCTCTTTGTGCCGTGTACATATACACTATAAGAGCAGCAAACATTTGTTGTGGCATGTTTTATTGCTTCAAATTCGATTGTGTTTATGGCTTTGGTTTTAGGAGATATTCTTAACACTGATTTAAATACATAAACGCCAGTCAATAACAAAATATCTAGAGCAATTTCAAACAAGGAAATGAAAAAAGCGATATTTTAAATATTATATATTATGGCCTATCGTTAAATTTCATTACACCGCAGGCATTTGATCTAATGTAGTTCGTAACATTGTAAAGCATCAAATAATCCGTGACAGCTAAGACGTCAGAATGTCAGCCACCACAGTCCTGCTGTGAATGTGGCTGTTGCAAAGCGGTCGAATCATTAGGATAATAATTACATAAATTCAATAAAAACATAAAATTTTGTTTTATATATTAATATATGGTTTTTATATATTAATTTATTATTATTTATTAATTTAAAACATTAGTATCATCATCATCATCATCTCAGCCTATTGCAGTCCACTGCTGAACGTAGGCCTCTCCAATTGATTTCCAGCGCGACCGGTAGGCTATTAACCTCCAAGATGGCACAACCAAAACATTAGTATATATATATATATAATTTTTTTTTATGAAATTTATAGTACGTGGACATAAGAAATTATTAAAATAAAACATATATTTTTTTAACTGAACAACAGACTGTATGCCGATAAAGCAATACGTGAATTACATTTAAAAAAAATTGCTATTTAAAAACAAGATTTTTGACAAACCTCGAAAAAAGCGCCAAAAATTGTTTTAAACAGTAGTCGTTTAAATGTTTAGTTCATTTTATTAATAAATAGTATTGTAATGGATAGTATTCTTAGACATCCTTTAAAGATATACATTCAGGACATTTTCCGCGCCAAAACTACAATCGAAAACAAATACACTTACGAAATCTTCGGTATGAAATTTAAAAATGTTTCCGTACACGGTGTTATTACTGCTGTATATAACAAAAGCCCGACTGCTACGAATTTAGAATTAACTGACGCAACCGCATCAATTCAAGTTTATTACGACTGTACAAAAAATAAGAATAATCTCAATGATACAATAATAAAAGATCTAACGAAAGAACTCTCTGAAGCTTCTCAATACAACGACAACAATGCTGTCGTTATGTCATCAATGTTAGATTTGATGATGAAAAAAAGGGATAATGTTTTAAATTTTGAAGAAGGTAATTACGTGAGTATTGTAGGCGACATATTCGTTGACGAGCGTAATATTAGAATGGTATCAGCTTATGAATGTAAGACCACCTCTGTAGAGAGAGATCTTGTTTGGATGGAAGAGTTGAAATATTTATATGAGAAATTTTACCTGTGGAACAAAATCTCAGATGACTCCAAACCGATTGAAGTAACTTAGTATTTAATCAAGCAAATCTAGCGGGCATTTCTTGGGAGAGGCCTATGCCCACAGTTGACTACCACAGGCTGATGATCATAGTTTTCAATACTTAAATTATGTGGGTGAAATAGATAGCATCTTTTTATTGCAACAACAAGACTTATATTGATGAGTGATGAAGAAGTGTTCATTCAACAATTGCAGTTCATTACACAGTGAATCTATTATAGAAGATGTGAATGCCTGAGGAAATAAGTTCAGGAAATGCACAATTTTATGTTAGCTTTATGCTTTAACACAAGTAATTATCTTGGGACTCTTTAGACAGACAAATAATGTATAGCAATCAATGAGTAAGGCCATTTCAACTCATGTAGACAAATATTAATGTTTTTGAAATATATGTATCTGTTGTATAGTATTTATGACACTACATACAAATCTAAAAAACAAATTTCCCAAAAAATTATATCGGTTTTTCGTTCGTATCGGTTCGGCATGGCCAACCAGCATTGTCCTGAAAAAGTATTCCAGTCTCAGCAGTGGTAAGATCAAAGAGGGAGTTTATTTGGGGTAAGATGTTACTTAGTAAGCCAACACTGGAAACCTTCCACATAACATTTTAGGAAATTATGAGAGTTTGAAAACTAGTACTGTACAAAACTACAGTCCCTGTCAGTATGAGCTGAGCTTCCTTCCTTTGCTTTTATTATAGTTTAACAATAAGAACCTAAGCACTCCGGGGTTGGCAACACGCTAATGGTAACTCTGGTGCTGCAGGCGTCTATAAGCTACAGTAACTGCTTACCATCAGGGATGCCATATGCTTGTTTGCCACCTTAGTAGTATAAAAAACAAAAAACTTTTATGTAATGCTTGTGTAAAAAGGCAATAATGTGATTTTTATTTTATTTATTTATTGTTTGTATATATCATTTTTTAACATGGACATGTTAATCAATGACAAAACTTCAAAAAAAGAGAATAGGCATTGGCTAGGTTAATGCGCTTTACCAACATAGATCACATCGTCACTTAACACCAGGTGGGATCGTGGTCAAGCATTAACCTTAAAACCCATGTAAAAAAAAAAACAAGAATAATTTAAATTTTTTAAAATTAAATTACTCATTAGTATTAAATTCTTAAAATTTTATAATAAATGAAATACCTTTTTTTGTCATCCCTTAACATTTATATCCTCTTTACTACTAAGCTTATGTATCTATATCTAAAAGACTCATTCGTTTTATAATTCGTTGAATATTAAAAAGTATATGTAATCTCTTTTATGTGGATAGTGTAGTATGCTTGCCGGGAATATTCAGACTTTTATATATAAACAACCGAGCAGTATTATATTGTGGCAGCAGATCTATAACATAAGGGAGATAATAAGCTGGATTGGTTTGAAAAACCCTGTTATCTATTGTATTATATGAGGCATCAATGAAACTAGAGACCTCATTATTACAAGGCAAAGGCTAAACCATTGTGTCATGTATGTAGTTATATGTAGCTATCTAATTGAGTATTTGCTATAATTTCATTTGTACTTTTGACAGAGCTTTGATAATTATGTGAATTAAAAGTTACACAATATGCCATAAAATCGATATATCGAGTTAGTATTTTTTTTCCTTTGGAAAGATACAGTGACCTATAAAATATTAACAAAGAATTCTACTTATCAAAATCATATAGGTCTTTAGTAGAATTTAATATGTAGATGCTGTTTTGTTATTAAATGCAAAGAAATGGTTTATACAAGAAAAAAAATATGTCACAATGAATTAGTAGTATATTAAACACTTCACAAAGTAAAAAATAATACAATTATTATATAAAATAAATTTAACTACGTCATATTTAACACGCAAATTAAAATTGGATTGTTAAGTCTAGATTGCTTTAACTTGTCAAGTGAAATAGAGAAAAGGTGCCCATTTATAATAATATTTCATAATCAATCGCTTGTACAATAATTATTGAAGTTTGCAATAAATTTCACATTAATATCGTCTGTTAGTCAAATGACAGATAATCGATATTAATCGTATTGAAAGTTACTTTATCGATAACATGGTACAACACTAGCACAGCAATGACATTATCAGCTCGTATGTTGACTTTTGGACGACTGGACTTCAGTTATTTTCGGAACTTGAAGCGATTAAGTGCGGCTGTAACTCACAGGTAGTCATTTATCACACCAAATAAAAATAATAACCTCTTATTTCTCTTCAATTGATAAGTGATTTATTATATACAAAATTACTGATACATCTCGTATTCTCTGACAGAACCATGACAGGTCAAGGGATCTCCCCACAGGAGGTGGAGTCGTTATGTCAAACTCCTCATCCATCTACCAAGGTCAGTATTATAAAATTACAACGATTGACTACAAACAGGAATATTTTTACCGCAAATTTTTTTTTATCGAAGAGTCCACGAGATGAGCATGGCGTTCACCTGATGGTAAGTGATACGCTTGCTCATAACATGGTACTGGTTAAGGTGATATACACTACACATTGCGCTTGAAGCCTTGAGACGTGTAAACTCTCATTACCCCAGTAATTTCACTAGCATACATCACCTTTCAAACTACAACACAGTATTGTCTGCACATTACTATTTGGCAGTAGAAATAGGAGCTGCGGCGGTACCTACTTAGATGGTCTGTAGCAACAAAGTTTATAAAGAAATAATCTGTAGTTGGTTCAGAGTATACAATTAATCTTTAACAGACAAAAGGTCATAATATCTGGGAATAGTATAACTCAAACCAGAAGGTATATGATTAATCATCAATAGAACCAGATGTGATTTTATGTTGGGTAATTTAACCGGAAGACCACAATGTTTGTTGATTGCAGTGGTACCTACCTAGACAGTCTTCAGCAACAGAGAACTACCACCAGTAGATATTTGTCTTGGTAATTTGTTTCTACTTGATCTTACTGGTCTACTGTTTAGGTAGCAGCACCTAAACAGCTTAATAGCCTTACTTAATTTGTATTAATATAGACTTAAGTCCGCCGGATTCAGGCAGTGCGTTACCAATCAGAGTGTAGATCTTTGGGGGAGGCCTATGTCCAGCAGTGAGTGTTTATCAGCTGATGATGTATAAACTTTATTGAAAAACATTATTTATAAATATTCAGTTCATGTTAAGTTGTCAAAATGTTTATCTTTTATGTTACATTAATCTTATCAGCTACTGTAATCGTTTGTTTTTATTACGAATATTCAATCCCACTTGATCTTTTGTATTGTTATACAAACATTGGTGGCAAGTTTTTGTTGCCAGAGACAGTCTAGATAGGTATTATGCAGCTCCTATTGCAGCTGGCAAACAGTACTATGCAAATATTACCATTTCAGTTTGAAGGTTGCAGTATGTCTGAAATTATGGTGGCAATGAGACTTAACACCTTACATCTCAATGTGACCAGCGCAATGTGGTGCTGTGTATACTATCTTAACCAGCATCACATTGTCATGGAAAAGTGTATCCTTACCACCAGGATAAAACTGTGCTAATCTAGTTGAATAACAAAAAGTTAAAATAACTACCAAAAACCACAATAAGTTACCATGGTACTGATAAATCTGGAGCAGAGTTCTAACACTAAAAAAATTTAAACAATCCAGGTTATGACTTAAATTTTAATCTGACATGTTCCAGGACTTCATGTTCCAACAAACAATGTACCGTATAAAGGACCCCAGGAAATCAATTCCGTTCTACACAGGAGTGCTGGGCATGACGCTGTTGAAGCAGCTCCACTTCCCAGAGATGAAATTCTCGTTGTTCTTCATGGGTTACGAGAACCCGGCGGAGGTGCCTCGCGACGAAGCAGCTAGGACCGCATGGGCTATGACGAGGACAGCCACACTTGAGCTTACACAGTAAGATACAGTACTAAAGAGAACCTAAATATCATCACTCATGCCTTAAAATGACTATAATAGTATGGTACAGTTTAAATATCCTAACCAGTTGTAGTTACGGTTAAAAATTTACTTATTAACAATAATTTGACTACTTCTAAGATGTAATAGTCCTCTTGCCTTTAACAGAGATGCTCCTCGTTCAATTCTGGGATTAAGTTACCGATTTTGGATGGTGATAAGGATTATTCTCATCTATCTGGTTAGCTACCAGTTATTGAAAGTTATTTCTTTAATAACATGCTGTCCATCTAATTCCTGCATCATGATTAATAGCATGAAGACACCACCTGGTAAATTGCTTCCAAGGAATCTACTATAATAAAAAATAAATTCCGTAACCAGATTTGATGTATCATGAATTTTAGTGGTATAGTTTATTTTTGTATCTTACAGCAACTGGGGAACGGAGACTGATGACTCCAGCTACCACAACGGCAACTCCGACCCGAGAGGGTTCGGCCACATTGGTGTACTGGTTCCTAATGTGGAGGAAGCATGTGCTAGGTAAATGTTACTTAATTTTAACTTAAGCAAACAGTAGAAATGCATAGAAGGTATATTGTTGGATTTGATCCAATTATCTTGTGATGGTAAAAGTCCACTTATCACTTCTAGATGGTATCGGAGTCACCATGAGTCAACTTTATATGGTCCCTTCAGCGTAGCTACTTTTCAATATTAATTATGAAACTTACAAAGTACATTGATACTATTTTTTTTAATTCAACTAATTCTTCATGAGCTCTATTGACCCTGATTGTATTCACCCATCATAATGTGTGTGATCACCTATTCAGATTTGAACAGCAAGGTGTTAAATTTATCAAGAGGCCGCAGGACGGCAAGATGAAGGGCCTTGCTTTCATCCAAGACCCAGATGGATATTGGATTGAAATATTCAAAGCCGACGTTGTCTCATAACTGCTCACCAGTAAGACCAGACCTCGGACACAGTCAGTCATATTTGTTATTTTAACTGCTCTCCACATTAACTAGACTTTGGATAATAATTATTAAACTTCTTATATTTCTATGGGAATTAAAATTTAACTGTATAAAGTTACAGAATTGTTATATATAATATACATATTTATATATATAGTTAGATGTTTGGTTGTATATTGTTAATATTGATCATAATATATAGATTAGGATGTTGTGATTTTTTTTAAATAGTGAAACTATTCTTTTATAGCATTATATGTAAATATGAAGCTAATAAATGTTTATTTGATGTTTTCATGAGTTTACCGTTGAGCCATTACCTTCTCCACCTCTAGAGTACAATTATTCTATAGCTGTCTCCATAGTGCTTGTTTAATAAGAAAGTCTCTAGTTCGATTCCAAGACCACATTTGGTGTGTGCGGTGCAAATATTCTGAAGTCATCTATGTCTATCTTCTACCTTCTTCACCTTGTAAATCTTTTTTATACTATCGCTGTAAAGAAGAGGAATGTAATATATGATTTAAACTTTGTATTGTAAAAGAAACTTTGAAAGAGGATTGTCTCTATAATTTTTACAATTTTCTTAAAGTATAAGAAAGTAACGGAAAACGTAAATAAAAAGTAAAAATGGAAATGTTATTAGAGTATAATGCATAAATGAAAGCCTAAGAAGCTATGTGTGGAAGGAGAGAAACCAAAAAATAAAAAAGGTGAAAGGAATTGAGGAGATGATTAACGACAGGGAAAAGTGATAAATGTAACTTTAGGGAAACAAAAGAAACCTAAAGAAAAGAACTTAAAATCATCTGTCCCACTATACAGGGAAACGAGAAAAAAAAAACCATCACTGTGTTCCAGTCATCAACATATAACAACTGGAGTATTCCTGGCGAGCATACTTGATCATCACAGTCTTGTCACTTAAAACACTGGAATCGGGATGAGTTAGCCAGTAGCTAGTCTGTCAAGTGTTTGAAGTAGTGATGGCCTAGTGTTTTGAACAGTTACTCTCCACTCCGAATGTGCCAGGTTCAAATTTGTTCTGCATTAATGAATTAATGTAACATGAATGAATATCACCTGCTTTAAGACATGTATCAAATCAAGTGGCTCTAAAAAACATCAAGTCTTTGCAAACTTAATCATTATTCACTTGTATAAAATCTATGTATCAAAGGTTAACGTTTAATGTTCCATTATTTATGCAATTCAATGTTAAGTTAAAGAAACATTCCCTCCCATTATATATACAACAGAAAGTTACAAGAAAACGTTTAAGTTATAAATACTAAGTTACTCATACGGCGTCGGTTGAGTATTTCGTTTAGTAACATTTTTATAGAAATAAATCATTAATCATGTAGATGATACGGCACCGCATTGCACTGATCGCATTGAGACATGTTAAGTCTCGTTACCGCAGTAATTTCACTAGCATACAGCACATTCCAAACCGTAACAGTAATAGTCCAGAATTCTTGAAATACTGCAGAGTGGTTATCGGGAAGTTATTAAATGGAATAAAGGTTGTCAGAAGAAAAGAAAAAATGAGATAAAATAAAAGTAATAGAACAAAAATACCACATGCACAAGAGGAATAAATAGAAGAAAAAAGTAAGTAAAGAGTAATGAGGTGGGATTTTACACAGAAAAAACTCCAATGTGTGAAAAAACCCGAGGAATTACCGAATGGGATAAAATTCAAGTTTTATATTTAGTATATGTGACATATATGTAATGTGTAGATGTATATATCAAATAGTATGTACTATTACTACTAGTTAGAGGTAAGAGATAATTTTGTTTATTTTCATAATTCAATAAATATGTTATATACTTCATGCTGGAGTGTAAGGGGAAGACTCAGTCCTATTCAATCTCCTCCTGCCCGTGGTGTACCCTGGAAGTAGAACGAGGCCCTGGCGACCGGCTAATGTCGGTAAAACCATAAACAACTAGCTGACGTAAATATTACAGACCGATATCGGACAGCAGCGATATTGGTGCGATAGAATCAGGCACTGTGATGTGAACAAATCAAAATCACAGTTCCTAGTATCCAGAAGCTCCGCTATTCCTGGCTCTGGCAGCAGTTAGAGTAATGACGGGGCAATGGGTGCTAATAATCTCCGGATTGAGCTCCACTGCCAACTTGACTTGACCGTATAACGCACGCGCTTTGAGGTAAGACGAAAAAATACTTAACTGAAAGAAACAGTAAACAAGTTGCACTGGGATATTACAGGATTGCCAGAAGTCCGAAGACAGGGTAAGGACACGATGATCCTTGAATCCGGAAACTACTACCCGGAGGGCGACCAACAGTTCCAAGATGGTGACGGTTTCATTGTCGGTAAGTCCTTTGATTAGTATTGATATATCGAAACTGTGTAGAGTAGGGTAAGGTACCTAATACTCAGTATTATCAAACGGTATTAGCTGAAGGTTAGACAGATATACGCCTAAACTCGGCACATCTAGACGAGGAGGTAGAGGCTATGTATAAGGATATATCAAGCCACTAATACCTATTAAATGTTGTGATCATAGACTTCAATGCAAAACTGGGTGAACAAAGTGGTGCAGAATTGAGAATGAGATAATTTGGGAATGTGCGACGAAATCATAGGGGGCCAGATGCTGGTTGACTTTAAGGAGATGGAAGTTCTATTTATGATGAACTCCTTTAGAAAGCGGCCACATAGGAAACCAGATGCTGGCTGACTTTAAGGAGATGGAAGGTCTATTTATGATGAACTCCTTTGAAAATCGGCCACATAGGAAATTGCAGGTCCAATATAAACAAACAGAAATATTTACAAAAATATATTTTAATAGGTCATACTTCACAATAATGAATAATTGGCAGAATTGATTTTTTAATAATTATTAAAATGTTTCTTCATTCTTTATATTGTTCTTTTCTTCAGAGAAATCGTTGCGTGTAAAATACACAATTGATAACGATCCCACTTGGTGTTAAGTAGCGACGAGATCTGGTAGTGAAAAGCATTAACCTAGTAGATGATTATTCACTCTTAATCTGAAGATGGTCAGGTCGTATTTGTACGGGAACATCGACACTGGCAAGTTTTTTTTTACGAATGTATAGGTTAATGCTTAACCACGATCCCACCTGGTGTTAAGTGATGATGTGGTCTATGATGGTAAAGCGCATTAACCTAGCAAATGCCTGTTCACTCTTGAAGACGCCCACATCGTAATTGTACGGGAACACTGACGCCGGCAAGTTGTTCAACTCCTTATCTATTCTCAATAAAAAAGAGGAGCTGATACTCTTTGTGCGTAAACTGGGAATGTTTACAATGTATGCATTCTCGTCGTACACTTTCTCTTCCGGTGGTGGGAAGGAGATGGTTATAAAAATCTTGATATGTATTATATATGTAGTTAAAATAACTAAGATAATAAGACTTAATCTTTCATCTCAATATGTATGTAGTGTATATTATCCTGCAAAACTACATAGTTATATAAAGTTAACATACTGTTTATCGTGCTTTAAAAATTCCACGTTACCCTGTAACTATTAACACGAAACACGTAAATTTTAATTTTCACTAGTATTACTGATTATGCGCCTGCTCAAAAGCTGTTTTCGTTTAAATCGATTATCCACAGAACCGAACTTATATATCGGTGCTCTTTCAGCTCACAGACAAGCATGAAGGCTATATTGCTCTTAGCGCTTTTTAACACAATACTTATCAAATGTCGGGCATCACCTCCTGCTCCTTTGCTTCTGCCAGTGAGTCTATTCAAATATTACTTTTAATGTTATGTAATCAAAAGCGATAATCTTAATTTCTTATTTCTTTACGCGATCTCCAATTCACCACTTTTTTTTTTCTCTTTGTTTTGGCACAAACAGTCATATATAAAATATACTTTAAGAAAAACTAAGAATAACATGTAGACAGGTAGTGGCCAACATTGCATATGAAAACACAGACTATAGAAATTAAACAACACTAAAGTAAAAAGAACAATTAAGCATTTAAAAAGAAATAATTAATATAAAAATTATTATCACACTACTTTGTCATCTAATTTTTACAATTACTAGTAAAACCCTTATGCCTTTTATAAATAACAACTTGATATATATGTAAAATTTTACTAATGGTAGTCCTCTTTAGCAGAGTGAGAGATGTATCACAGTATTTCTTAAATACATTGCTAATCTAAAAGTCAGTGTAGCTAGTAAAATTCCTGGAGTAGTAATACTTAAAGTACTATAACTAGCTAAACATCAACAAGATACTAAAGCGATAACTAAAGCACCCGCGGGTCCCGTCGCTTCAATTAATATGAATAAATTGATAACTATGTGTAGATATGTTAATTTTATTTATTTTTTTACAGAGTACACCTCAAATAGCTTCTCAATATCCGTTTCCCAATCCTGTATTAGATGATAGTAAAAAACACGTTGTTCCCAATAATTTGTTGCCGATTGTCACTGTAAATAATGAAAAATTAAATCAGTTACATCAAAATCCGTTCACAAATAACTACAAATTAAATATTGGTAACAATCACATAAAAAGTTTGAATGAAGAGAATGAAGGGCAAATGCGATTAAAGTTGTTTTATAACAGCTTGGCAGATAAATTCAGAAATAAACTATTAAGCAAAGTTTCTAATCAGAATAATGAACAGAGTTCAAAAAAGGAAAATGAAAATCATCAAAATGTTGCTACAAATAAACAAGAGAACTTAAATTTTATCGATGGGAGAAAAAAAGCAACTGATACATTTATTAAAGATTCGGATAACCTAGTCGTAGCTGGTGGCGAACACCCAACTCTTGAATTATATGAACTACAATTATTAAATCAGATGTCAAACAAGGAAGACCATAATTCAGATTTAAGATTTCTTGAATCAGGGGCATTTTCATATGATAACGATGACGCCTTAAAAGAAGCCTACATGGATTCAATAAATCATGATCTTCCAGTACTGCGGTACCCGACAAATGTTTATACTCATACTTTCGATACGGTTCCAAATACTGGGCAAACAGTGCAAACTTCGGTTACACTTTTAAATAACAAAGAAAATCCAGTTTCACAGATGGGGTTAATACCCGGCAATTATTTTTACAGGCAGCCCATCTTCGACATAAAGAATCCATTTAATAGTTTATATAAAACAATTAAATACCCGATCAACAGTTTCCTTGACTTTAAAAACAATTTATTCAATTACGGTAAATATAATCAATATAAATATAATAATAACGAAGTTGAAAATATTAAAAGGTATATAACTGAAATAATGAAAACACATAAACATTCTAATCCACAAATTCTTCAAATAATGAACGACGCCCACGAACTGGATCTGACGAAATTGGAGAATTTAGACCAATCACAATTAATAAGTCTAAGTAAAAACGATTTAGAAAGTTTAAAAAGGTATGTTATACTTATACTGAATAAATACGGAATCACTCCGTATACTTATAAACTAATGGAGTTTATAAACCTTGTGGAGCGAAAGCCAAAGCAAGGTCCATATTTATTATACAAAGTTTTAAACAATCAAGGGGGGGTCCAAAGCCTGACCCAGGCAGAAATCAATCAAATAAAACAACACTTACAGCAAATGCTAAAGGAATACGGATCAAGCCCTTATGTTTTACCGTTTGTGCAACATATTGATGGAATCCAATTATTACCAAGTAACAATGAAAAATTATACATCTACGGCTTAGATACATTGGACTCCTTAAATTATATAAATGAAGAGAACATGAGGAAGATCTACTTATACTTCTTACAAGCGTACAGGAGTAATCCCAACATAATAAGAATTTTACAATATTTAAATGATATTTACGAGAAATCTAAAAGCAACACCGCCCAGCCTATTTTAGATTTAAGAGATCTCCAAAACTTATCTTACCTTAATTACAATGATTTAAATCTTTTCGCGAAATATTTATCTCAAACTATTAAGCAACGCGGCGCCAACACCTACACCGAACAATTACTTGCTTATTTAAAGCAATTGCAAGCTAAATTTGATAAGGGAAAAAATAAACAGAACATAGATGTAGACATTAATTATGAATTTGACAAAAGAATAGATCTGTCTAGTGTGTATAAATATTTACAGCACTTAAATGAAATTGGTGTTTTGAATAGTCACATTATTGATATATTAAAACGGCTAAACATTAGCAATGGATTGGATAAATCTGTTATTAAATTGAATGACACTGATCTTAGTGAAAATGATTTGGAACAAATAAAACAATTCCTAGATTATTTCAATCAACAAGACAATCAAAATGAAAAACCTGTATCGCTATTGGATGATACGATTGATATCAGATTTGATGACTTACAACAAATATATAAGTATCTACTGAAGCAGCACAATTTCATAAAAAGTCCTTTCTTGATTATAATATTAAATCTTTTAAAACAAACGCAAAATAAACCAAATAATGATGAATTTGTGAAGGTTAGATACCAAGACTTCTTACAGATTTATTACTATTTAACACAAACACATGAAGATACGACAAATCCAATATTCATCATGATACAACAGTACGTGAACCAAAAGAATAAAAATAACGTAAATATTGAAGATAATAATGTTAATAATGAAATAATCAGCGACAAACTAATTAATTTATATGAAATTTATAATTATTTGTTACACAAAAAGAAATCGGAGCAAATGGATCCGGGATTACTTGAAATATTACATTATTTAAATACAACTTTTCTATTACCAAACGGTGAACTTAAAATTAAGATCGTTAACTTAAATAATACGGCGATGTTTGATAGATTATATGCAAACGATTTACGTAAACTATTATTGTATGTACAATACCTTAAGGATAATAAAGTTTATCTCAACGAACTATTGCAATACGTGAAAGAAAAACGAAATAATGAATATGAACAGAGCATATTAATACTATCTGGTGCTTCCCCAGATTCTTTGCGTAGAATCAAAAATTTCTTATTGACTTTTATTAAAGAACAAGGCGAAATTCCTTATGTTCTACAAATATTGCTTGAAATAAACCGCATACTTGGAGTACCAGACAATGATCGCAACTATATTTTAGACGGCACTGACTCCAAAGCCAATGGGGATGATCTTGATATTTTGACAAATTATATATCAACGGTGAAAGATTCAAGTTTTGACGGTGACGTGTTAAAACTTTACGAAAACATTCGTGAATACCGAGAAAAGATTAAAGAGGAAAAAGAAAAACGTGATAAAAATGCAAAATATAAAGTATTTTTCTTGGAAATAATAAATAATGATCAAGTTAGTCCAGCAATCAAGGACATTATAAATGATTTATTTTTGAACATTGATGTAGATGTTTCAAATGACAATAGTAATACTATACCAGATACAATCGGAAACAAAAGATTGTCCACTCTTAGTAACAAAGACTTAGACATTTTAGTCACTTATTTAAGACAGTTCCTTCATACGTTTGGACCTAATCCTCGCATCCAAAAAATAATATTTTCCATTGAGAAAATAAAAGAAAATGGCAAGGTCATTATATTTAACAACACAGATTTAAACGAGGATGAGAAAAATAAATACGTTATAAAAATAATAACTAAAGATAACTTGAATTTTATCAACAAACACATTTTAGAGTTGATAAATCAATATGGAGAAGATCCTAATATTATGCGTATAATCTACACTATAAACAATATAGAAGGAAGGCCTGACAATGCAGGCGATTGGACAAAAGTTATAACTAATAATAATGATGGATTTTTAAAACTAGATGCCATAAATATTCTCAAAACATATTTGGTGAAACTAATTCAAAAGTATGGTTCAAATCATCATTTGATTAAAATACTGAGAGGTTTGAATACATTACACCGGGGACGGGAAGAAGACACAGACAGACCGATTGTACAAGTCAATAGCACTCATACTCTAGTCGTTTTGGAAAGAGATGATATCAAACGTATTAAATCATACTTGATGGACATAATAAATAATCAAGGGTTTAATCCTTATTTAGTAAATATATTAAACGTTATAAATGTAGTGGACATAAATACATTTAACAACTCCAATTCCAATGTTTATCCTTTTGCCAGAATAAGTCGCAATGATTTCAACCAATTAACACAATATATTTTGCAACTCGTAGAGAAATTAGGTGCACGTAATGAGTTGTTGTATATTTTAGATTTCGTCTATCGAATCTACGGCGACTCTTATCTAGAAAAAAATGAAAACGATGATGAAAAATTAATTATAGAGATTACGAAAGAAATTCAAAACCTTAGGGATAAAGGCGTTGTCCAAATAATGCAGAATATGGATAGGGGCAAACTTACAACATTATATTTGCAATTATTACACAAGATTTTTGCTGGAACGAGTTCAGGAGTCAACATCGAATTGTCAATAGTCTTAAGAAAAATACTAGACGTTTACAAAGTCGAAAGCGACGCGATAAACAAATATATTATACTCAAATTGTATGAATACTTACTCAAAAATAAGGGAAGAGGTTACGAGAATTTTGGGAAACCTGAATTTATTAATGTCCTATTAGAAATTAAAGGCAACTGGAATGACATTTACCCCAATAAAGTTATAATAGTGAGTATTAAAAATTTTAATAAGGGGTTAATCTTCTATTTCAATTATGAGTACCAATATTAATATTTCGTGTGAGAGATGGTTTAGAATACCTCCCTGTGTTTACTAAAAGGTAAAGAGGGAATAGTTCTTTCTAGGCGTATATTCCATAGCGTAGTAGCTCTACTGTGATCTTTGCCAAGCGTGATGTGTACAGTAAGACTATGATATTAATTGATATCATTAGACTGAGAAAATGATAATGAAAGAAAAACACTCATTTTAAACTAGTATTTTTTACTACCAAAGACTACATTCGCTTATAATCAGGTAGTATCGTAGACAAAGACTATCCTTATTTAAACGATAATGTCCGTCTGTCCGTCAACGATTTTCAATCTGGAGAACTACAAGGTGCAGGAGCTGGTGCTGAACATTT
>DWLS01002308.1:0-18459 GCA_018246255.1 Pachliopta kotzebuea
AGAAAAAGACTCGCCTTTATTGTTACAACTTCATTAGTACTTAAACATAAAAGTCAGCGCACGTCGGGAAACCAAAAGAAGTTAATTTTATTACGTTCCGGAAAGTAGACGGAAGAAAAGATTTTTTTTGTTAAAAAAACGGAAACGAAATTTAATCAGAGGCAACCTTCTAATAATTATATCAATCCATAATAAAAAAAGTCAAATAAATGTAATAAATAAATATGTACGATGTTCATGTGTACTAGACTAGGGTAAAGTTATTTTGAAAATAATAAACTTTGATTATTTCAATACGTCAATAGCACGAATAATATATCATATACCATCGATCCACTCATAGCTATGACGCTATTGGCATAATGTATAAACCATAGATACACTCTATAGAAATATACATTGAGTGTAAAACTGCCAAGTGCAGTTAAGCACACGTCAAAGAGTTAACAAAAAAGCTTTAATTGTGCACCCGGAACTCGCTTGCGATATTTTTATTTCATTGCCGTAGACGTGTCTCTACTTCCATTCTTTAAAAATTTCACTTTAATTTACATCTAGCAATTTTACACCCGCACACTTTTAAAGTACACGTATTCTTTACACAGATGACTGTAAAAAATTAAATTTTAGTATTTTTTAATTAAGTTCGTAAATTGTAAAAGGATGAGTCATATTGTTATAGTTATCAGAGAGCGCACTTAACACAACAATAATAATATAATGAATGCATAATGTTATTACCTTCGGATATCGTAGGCAGCACGTTGACAAAGCTAACGATCCCAACGCCTGTTAGCTGACTCATTCACAAAATTAAATCAACACACTGGCGAGAAACGGTCGCAGACGGATCGTATCCGACGGGGGCTGAACAGCCAAAACAATACGGCAACACAACACTTATCACGCCAGCCCACATAGATGAACCCTCGATTTTGTAGTTCCAAGCGGTACGGATTCAGTTCGGCACACGCGTGCCGAGAGCCCGGTAAACGCCGTTAAGATTCACAATATCGAATGGTCAATAAGCACACTTTTCCCCATAACAAGCGGGAATGTGAACTGACAGTTGTGAGTGGCCTAGATCGCGGCGGTTGTGCGCGCGCGCCGTCCTTCCGTCACGAAGCGCCGGTGCGTACTGTGCGCGCGCGCGCTCGCGGAGCCAACGCCCGTTCACCGATCCACCACCTCTTATCTCGCGATGACGGCTCGCCCGACCGTTTGCCGGCTGCACCAACTCGACTGGTTACTTTACACAGGGGCACAGCGTTGCATTACATTCAATCCGCCAGTATGCGAGAGAAAGGCCCGTATTTCCCATGCCATACAATCAATATAACTAATGGAAAGCCTGCCCTGTAAACGTACACATTTTATTGTACCGTCTTATCGTCTGTGCACTTTACACAACCGTATCAGTCTGACAGTTTACAGTTATTACCAGCAAGACAAACGTTTAATATAAACATATTTACCAAGAACACAATAAATGCATTGAGGTAAACAGCCACTGTTATGTTCAAATGAGAGAAGGAATATTTGTTATTCAGAGTTACTACTGCAAAAGAAAATCTTAAAACAAATTTTAATTTTTCGCACAAAGAATCCCCGAAGGATATGTTAATAAAGCATTGCTAAGCAAAGCATATTGCACTCTTTTCTGTTTTAACTTTTTACATCATGCGTTGTTTTAATAAAAAAAAAAAAGATCTCTGGGAAGAAAAGCACACTTTATTTCTTGTATTAAATACACAGACAATTTACGTATAAATCAAACAACTTTTAATAATTACAGTTGTAGTGATAACAAAATATTAATATAAAAAATATATATAGATTTACAGGTAAAGAGAAGAGTTTCACCGTTACCTGTAATACTTAATGTAAATTCTCTGGAATTACAAATTTAAAAAATGAGGACTTATACGTGTAAAAGAAAGTTTCAATTGTGATTTTTTTTAATTCAGAAGCATCTAAATAACTTTATATACGGGCATTGATACATTAATCAATTAATCTTTAGACTCCGATTTGGTTTCTGGGTGAGAACGAATATATCAGTGGAGAGACGATTGACGTCACGCTTATGGAATATCCAATGAAAAAAGGATGACAATGCCGAATGGTAAACGGCTAAATAAAAGAAACGATAAAACGATACATGGATCTGACATGAAGCATAAACGATTCAAATTATATGAAATATCGAGTCTATAACACCTAAAAAATTTTGGTTCACAATGAACATCATTCAATAAAAGCAAAATACTAAAAGCTTCATAGAATGAGCAAATAGTTTGCAAGAGAAAGGGAATAGTACAGGCATGTGAGTTAAATTAAGTGATAATTCAGAATATACTTATATTAAACACTTATAAAATAATTTAGATACTATACAAGGTATAAAAATTTAAGATTTAGACCTCTCATAAAAATTTGAGAAATATAAGGTAATTACGACAAGCAAAAATATTAGAATACTAACAAAGATTACAACATAAATTTTATTCTAAGTCAAAGAGCATAATTATAAATATAATTTCAGGAATAAGAGTACTGATTAAAAATTAGAATTATAACATATACCGTTATCTACTAAAAGTAGGAACAGTTAAAAATAGTGTTATATTATCAACAAGACTGATAGTCTTACGGTTAATGGTACCTAGGTTTACGTTGCAGAAGACCGGCTACATACCACCGCAGCTCTTATTGCAGTCACCAAACAGTACTATGCAAATATTACTATGATCTAGTTTGAAGAGGGGTTATAAGTTAGTGAAATTACTGGTGCAATGAGCCTTATCCCTTATATCATAAGATAAAAAGCGCAAAGTGCTGCATATACTATATCTTAACCAGCGCCAAGTCGATATAGGCAAGTGTATCACTTACCATCAGGTGAACACTCGCTCGTCTCGTTAAATAATAAAAAGCGATAATAATTATATCGTACGAATTTTGTATTATTACTGTATTGTTGTTCTCTTTTGATCTCTTGGTTTTATCTCCTTTCTATTTTCGAACTGTTTTATTACTAACGTAGTACAGAAGATAGCGTTATCTGAATATTGTTCATTATTGTATCGTCCGCATAATCAGAGTTGTCTAGACCGTAAGAACTAAATATAAAATACATCACTTAAAGATACATAAATATTTTTTAATTATCCAGTCCAGTCTCTATTTATTCGCTTCCTTCAATGGAACTAAACGGAAATTTTTAACACCTTTCACTTTGTATTTGTATTATTACTAAATTATTGTAATTAATTAGAAATATTCTATTAAGTGTAATGTTTCATTCAAAAGAATAATTTGAGTAATTATTAGCATGGATAAGTTAGTCTTAACAATTCGTAATTAAATAGTTTTTTCGTACAAAATATTTCTTTCTTTGTAGTTTAACGTAAATTGGAAAGGGACTGCATAATATAAACAATAAATAAAAGAGTTTTAAAATTACTTAATCTATTAATAGCAGGTGGCTGGGGAGATTTGAAGAATTGGTCGGAGATGATCTTTGGGAGAGGCCTACGTCCAGTAGTCAGCATTTATCAAGTAAGAATGGAGATTTGTTAACTAATAATTATTATAGAGATTTCCAAAAAAAACGTATGAAAGCAGTAGATAGTTAAATATAAATCTAAGTTACTGTTCGCAGAGCTGATAGCGTCTCGCCTATCACTCCACATAGTGTTGATTACAGTATATTTTCAGACCAAGTTGACATTGCAGGTTACACGCCATTGTTATTTATTACTACTTGACCGCAAGAGGTTATTGTTACTCAGCTCACTTGTACATACATTGGTCACGTGATGAGAGATGTTTATGATATAAATTAAAATTAAATAGAGCATTTTAAATTACACTAAGCAAAACGCAAGTTAATCATAATCAATTATCTTGTTGATCTACTCTTTTGAAACATGATTGACTGAATACTCCACACACAATGAATGATGATTCACACAGATCTAGTTGAGATTTTGAGGGCGTTTAAAATTTTAAATTTGTATATGGTACAGCGTGGTGAACATTATCTGTGTGTATGAATATTTATAACAGTCAAGTGTATTACACAAAAGAATCGACGTCACACTTCCCCATACGAGCCCACAAGGTCACCCCGTTCGCTGCACCCCGCCAACAATGACTACACCGGTGGAATATTGATAGCCGGCGGCAGGATGATCTCTGTTGAAGATCGACCAACAAATTAATACTGATCGATATTACAGCCCCCCTGGTGTATAACAAAGAACAATGCATTGGCTTCATTTACGTTCAATGTACGTGCTGCCAATCCAACGAAGATAGATGACCTTCCCAAGCGATTGAAATATAGCCTCACTTTGTTCAACAAAATCTCTATTAGCCAATGGTGTTGTTAACATTGAGCTACTAACTAAATCCGAGTGGGACGGTAGAGGATCATACTGAGGAAACAACAGATTATTACATCTTAGAATTTCTGCAACAGGACTATTTAAAGAAACACTAACACCTACGCTAATAGCGAAGAAGTTAGCGTTTTCACAAGTTTAGGTTATAATGTTAAAAAAACAGGTTATATCGTATATTATTAAAAGCTGTACTCTATTTAAAGGTTATTTCGTTTTGTGATTGTTGTATTATAAATTAAAGCGATTTTTGAATATTATAGTAAATCTGTGGCTGTGAATAATAAAGAGTTTATCTTTGCCTAAACAGAATTTGTATTAAAATAAGTAATTTTATATGAAAACTTCTGACCCATGTCAGTGAGTCCAACGCATTTAATGAAAAAAAAACCTACCCTGAGATTCAATTACGAATTATTATCTTTGAATACAATACACAAACGACCGTAACAAATACCTCCGGGTAACGCATATTTATACTCCAACTGTGGAATAGGAAAGTGAATTAGCCGAGGAAACACGACCTCACAAAGGACCGTGCCATTTATTTGCCAAACGTAACGTTGACTTATAAATGTGTAAACCGAGTGCTCCCTAGGGAACCTAAGTCTGTATTTTTTATTTCAACACTACTTAAAAATTGTTTAACATTTTCTATACAATTCTTAAAGCAAAAATAACACATCAACATACCTCAAGTCTGTAAATACGTCGTAAAGAGCTGTTTATCGATATTGACATATGCCTCATTCTATTCATTTCAACATTAAATTTTCATGAAGCACCTTCGATGTATTGACGCACGACCCACATAGATTTAAACAGGTAAGTATATTTTATACAACTACCCGATATATAGCCTTCGATGTGGAAACCGTTTTGCATACCCGCCAACGTGAGAAGCAAGAGGGCGATAAAGCCTGGAGCTTTTCACCTCCACTTTCTCGGCCCCATTAATTATCATCCGTGGGCTTTGTGGATATACTTGGGGAGACCATTCCCCACGAGCTGACGTATGAGACAGGTGGGACAGAAGAACATGAAACAGTCTGTGTAATATTCTTGTTAACCCCTTTGGTTTAATAAACTGATACAAATTGAAATGAATAATCAATACACTTGTTCATTATAGCAAGAATTGGCCATTTCATAATTTTGAAATTCACACAAATATACCACAGAAGAACGCCTCGTTGCCAGTAATTTGCTCTTCCGGCACCTTTTATTGCACGTTCTGTATGAAAAGTTGGTAATCTATGAAATTTATGGTTGCACCAGGCATTTACATTTTGTACTCGCTCCGTAATATAACCTGCACACATTTCACATTAAAATTATTGCCCATTAGATTTTAAGGAAAATTAAAACGCAACATCGTACAACTTATAAACGATTTTTTGGGTAAAAAAGTATTTTTTTTCTATACAAAAAAATTATTATTATACGAAATCTAACATATAATAAAAGAATAATAGAAGAATTAAAAAGAATAATAAAATATATGATTTAAATATAGTTAAACACACAATTTTAAAAGTAAAATGTATTTGAGACAACATATCACAATTACTTGATTTTATTACTATTATAAAGATTTTTTATGTATAATATTAGTTAATTTAAAAAAACAAATGAAACATTATTTCTAACGATAACAATCTACTTATATCTAAAAATAAATTTAACATGAAAAA
This sequence comes from Pachliopta kotzebuea, assembly GCA_018246255.1. Classification (NCBI taxonomy): domain Eukaryota; kingdom Metazoa; phylum Arthropoda; class Insecta; order Lepidoptera; family Papilionidae; genus Pachliopta; species Pachliopta kotzebuea. The sequence continues at coordinate 6,101 of DWLS01002308.1, forward strand.
CCTTATAACAACTACTGAATACATGCTTCACTAATAATTCAAAAATAATGTTTAACTTTTAGGCAACAGAAAATAAAATTAAACGATTTGAAATTTTTTTAGTTAAAGAAAAATATACTTACTTTTCTTGTCAGTCCTAAAGGTATCTTCATGTTCAATACATCTATCGTCATCGTACTCGTATACTTTGAAATTGTCGAAGGAATACAGTTTGACGGCTTTGTTGTAACTTTTTTGTTAAACTGTGGGTTTGCTCCGGAAACTTCCGATATTTAAGGAAGTCGAACGGTACTCTCACTTATATGATTATTATTTACAAACACTGTCGGCGAACACACTGCATAATAAAGTAAAATTTTCTTTTAAGAAACAAGTCTTTTAGAAATTTTCGGGTGGTTATCAGAATACAATAGAGTCAGTAAACGAGTACGGGAAGTGGTATTACGCGCGATGCATTGTCCAGTTTAACAATGGCCGGTGGCATTCGAAATAAGAATTTTCCTTAGCGGATGGTTTTATTCGAAATTCAAATTGTGGCTCGCGTCTCCTAGTACACGGGAGCTCAGTTGGGCGGTAGCGCCTGTCAGTGCGACCGCGTGTCGTCTGGCCGGGTTGCAGTCCCCGAGTCGTCGCGCCGGCGCCCGGAATTGTGTCAGACGCGGCACCCGGAGCACCCCGGCGCCCCGGCATTTCATGAATACACCTCGTTCGACGTTTAACGCATCAATACATTCGTTACCGTACACACAGCTAATTATTTATTCTTCTTCTCATATTTAATTAATCATATTACCATAATAATTATTATTAATTATAAATTGTACTTTTGTATACACAATCAGTACACATCAATCTACAAAACCATAGCTTATTTACTCCTACTTCATCATGTCATAATTGAAAAATACTTCTTAAAAAGGTGACCGTCCGTCGACCGTTTGAAGGTTGACCGTCAGTTTCAAGAATGTGGGTCTGTCCTGAGCCACATACAACAGTTACTCTACATTGGTGATACCGATCCAACTCTCTAATTTTTAACAGGCAGGATTTTAATAATAATAAAAAAATACTAAGACTGTTTTTGTACCGCCGAAATTGACCTGTTATTATTGCAACACCTTCTCCTAAGACCAAACTAAACAGAAAATGAAGTATAAATTAAAGAGAAAATATAAATAACCAAACGAAATGAAACATAAATCAAATTAACTCATCAACTTATCCTCTGTTAGTATACGAGATAAACCTAACAAACGTTTAATCGGCAAGTCTAAATGTTGATATAATACTCATTGAGAATAGAACAATACGAGAGATCATAAGACCTTGGAGATTAATCTCGCTAATTGAAGATAGAGCACATTCCGAACTGCGAAGAAATGGTCGGTTGATAATGATTGCGAGGCTAATTGTCTTCTGTGACGTCCCTGTAGGATGATTGGCTTTTTTTGTTTAACGAGAAAGTTTTGTGATAATGTGATTAACACAAAAGCAGACAAACAACGTATTTCAAATAGTAGCTGAGATAATTTAATAAACTAGCGAATTAATCGCGGATACGGCCTATCAAGAACAATACTAAGAAACCTTCGGAAACTAGTGTCATAAATAATATTCTGTTTTCTGTTCAGAGGAGACGACGAGACGAGCAGGGCGTTTATCTGATGGTAAGTGATAAGTTTGCTTATAACGTGGAGCTAGTTAGATGGTATACACAGCATGACTTTGCGTTTGTCACCTTAAGACAGGTGTTAAGTCTCGTTCCCCTTAATATCACTAGCTGATAACGCCCTTAAAACCAGATCAAAATCATATTTACACAGAACTATTTGGCTGCAGAAAAAGGAGCTGCGGTGGTACCTACCTACAGTCTCCGGCAACAGAGACCTATCATCAATAAGAGCACCAATTTATAAGTGTATAAATTGTTTAAATAGGATTTTCGTCGGAATAAATAGCTAGTAAATTGAAATAGCTAAAGGGATATATATAATATAAGGATCTAATAACACTTTAAATTTTATTGACCAAAAACAAACTGGGTCCTATGCTAAAGACAAACGCGCAACATTTTCAGTAACAGGTTAAAAATGGGGTTCGACGTTGTAATTTTTTTTTATTGACTCATTATCGAAAAAAGATTGCTTAAAGCGCGGACTGTTCATATTTACTAAAGAAAATACAAATATTTTCAGACCTAAAATTACTGTTTAAATCTATTTAAATATCTTTTGAGAGGTATACACAAACCTGTAACATAATTATTTTATCTCTTTGAGACTCATTTAAACTACCATCAGAAAGAACCAATTCTCTTTATCCACCCCAACCTGGGGACTTGATAACCAGCCCTTTTTAGCACATCCTTAATCTATTGTACGCACAATCGCCCTTCCTTGACTTCGCCATTCACATTTTTTTTAAAACCCTTTTCATGAGCTTACTTCCATTCATTCCCTTAACAAATTCAAATCACGGAACAATTGTTTTGTATATTCAAAAGGAGTGCTTCTTTTGAAATATCACCATATAAACTGATGTTGGCAAATTTATATCAGGTGAAAAATTTTTATTTCTTCACCCACACGGTTTAAATATTATATTTACTGCTTTCTTAATACACTCTTGGGCATAATTGGAGTACTCTTTAAGTGTTTTAGAATGATCACGGAAAAAAAAACAAAAAAAATGTAACAGAACGAATTGTAAAATCGTTTCTTATCTTCAATTACTAGTTCTCAGCAAAAGACATTCATTTCGCTCTCACTTCTAAACATTCGCCGTGAGTTGACTGGTAGAGAATGCCTCAAGGCATTAAGTCCGCCCGTTGAAAAGTTTTGGCGCTCAATAAAATTTGTTTTAAATAAGTAAATTAATTAATTAATTGATTTAAATGTAACAGGTTTATCAGTTTTTAAAAAACATCTTCCATAATTAAATATAATTATATATTAAGGGCATTAAATAACCCGTGATTTGAACTACTTACCATCCCAAATCTATTAACATCAAGTTTTACTTTAAGTTGCGGAAACAGGAGATTCGTATATTATTCATAAAAAGGTACAATATAAACTTTTTTTATCGTATTACTATAAATTTGGATCCAAAAGGTGAGCTTAATGCCTATTGGCACTCTCTGTCAATTAACATAAGAAATGGAGAAATGTTTGTGGTAGGTGAGGAGAAATATTAAACATTGTTTGTTATGCAAGCAAAACAGAGGATTACCATTTTAAACTGAGATCAGATAATCTTTAAACTGAGATCAGACGGGCAACAGCGTCTGTTATTCAAGCTATTATGTCCAGAAGATGCTTATGTGAAGCGATTGTTTTATTAAAACTATATAACGTGTCTTGAGAACAAAGAAGCTCCACACAAAAAAGACTTAAAATCTCAGGGTAGAACGACAGGGCGAGTGCACCGGCATAAACTTTAGATTTAACTATTACAAGAATATTGAAAAGCAAATATCAAAGGAAAAAAATTAATAAAAATTTACAAACTTCTCGTCTATTATAGTCAGATGACGTGTAATTAAAAAAGTTTGTTAATATTGTCAATAGTATTGAAATTCACAACAAAATCTCCGATCAAACTTTAGCAACGTCCTAAACCTATTAGGGTGAATAAATATTTATTAAATACGAAAGAAACTATAATCTACGAATAACTAGTAAAAACGCAAAGTTCAATTATTTTGTCATTAAATACTGTGTCCCTGTAACTCAATGATAACCCGCTTGCCTTGCAATATGGGGGTCCTTGGTACGAATCCAGGTCTTTATACTATATATCTTTTGATACATTTACACTAACCATGTTAATTTGAGGTCAAGTTACAACCCGTTTTGGATAAATACATCTTAAACGTAGAAATGAGAAACGCTGAATAAATTTTAGCCGTAACTACCAACACACAAAGTATCCAGAGAGTCCGCAGTGCGACAGGGCAGATGCCCGTACCAATTTCCTCGGCAAACAATCTCAAATTTAAGATTCTTCGGAACATGTGTTTCAGTTAGGTATGCGACGGCTGTTGTATACGTGAAATATTCAATAGGAGACCCGGATTCACACACGAACGATTTGCAGGAATTGTCCATCCGTTTACAACTATTGCAATCGTTAAACTATATTTTCGCCACCAAACCTACTACATCATTGTAAGAATTAACAATCCTAATTTATTAATGTGTATAAATATTAGGACATAATAAACATTAAAAAGATCAAGATCTTGTTAGACAGAGTCATAAAGTTTATCTACTTTTTAGCTGAATCCCGAAAACTTTATCCTTGCAGAGTATAATAATTTTGTATCTATACACTATATAAAAATATAGTTTGATTTAGTGGTTATCGCTAAAACAATTTGCAGCGACTCCATCTCGTACCAAAATAATATTGATCGCTTAAATATTTTCTATACTCAAGAGCTCACTTATACAAATCTTCACGAAGATCGAATGAGTATTAAATTTTAAATGCAGTCAGGAGACAATCATCATCGCACCATTCGCTATCGGCAAGGAATTTATCATTACACACTCGAACCGCAATGGTACAGTTCCAAAGATGTTTTTTTCCGAGAACACTCAAGTTGTGGATGAACCTGCTGAGGATTTCCCTAGAGGCTACAACATAAAGTTCTTCAAGAAGGGCGTGAAGAGGTTTTTACAGGGTCGGCTACACGTTAGTGATACCTCTGGTGTTACTGGCGGTCATAGGCTGCGGTCATCGCTCAGCACAAGGCGAACCGCAGACCTGAGTGTCACCCAAGTGGGATAAAAAAAGACAAAGTAATGAGGAAGAAAATAACAAATTTTTTTTTCAAGATTTGCAATTTAACATTTTGTCTTCGCCCTTAACAGCCTGCGGTAATCCACCGCTGGACATAAGGCTCAAGGAACGGCACTTAGCCGAAACGGCCGATCTTCTATGCCGACAACATATGCTTGATATACATTTCGCTTCTCATTCGTGATTTATTAAATGACGAAATGTTATAGCTTATTTTATATATTCGTCAAAGCGACGGGCCGGGAATAATATTGACATAATCAGGTGATCATCACCGTTGTAAGGGAAGCATATATCATTAACAGTAAGGATGATATATAGTATAATCTACTGTGCTCGTCCGCTTTAAGACCAGATGTCTCGTTACTCCAATAATTACGTCACATATAACCCTTTAAATATTCAACACGATAATATTTATACACCGCTATTTGGCGGCGGAAATAGGTGGTGGTACCTATCTAGACGGTCTCCGGCAACAGTGACCTACCACACTAGGTCAAACAATTTTAAATTGTTTATAAGCCATAACCGTGAAGTCGAATCACCTTAACTGAACTTTTCATCTGTCAACATCTACGAGGCAACGTCCGACACCACACGACCTTTATAAGTGAACATTACCGGCCGCTAACCTGGTAAACGTTCTCTTAAACTGGGACAAACAGAGTTATCTATCGTGCAAGTCTATAACTCAAAGTTTGTAGATTTTAATAAAAACACGAAAACTTTCATCACATTTTATATGTCAATAATTGTTATATATAAAGGTAACTTTTACTTATAACAATTATTGAAAGATTACCATTACATTAATTTATGAAGAAGATAAGGATTTTCATCATAATATGTTAAAAAAACTCATTAAGCTATAATGTCTTTTCTATAAATTAAATGTTCCATTCTGCGCTACCAGTGATTAATGCAATATTTTGAGTGTGGTTTTTCTCTATGTTACATGTTGTTATAGTAAAACATTTGTCTTATCAACAGAACATGTATTTTAAGCAATGGTTTAATGTTTGTTTGTGATTTAAAAACCATATTATTGAAGAAACTGCAAGTGTAACTGTGTGCTTTTTAAATTATATAATACAGAACATATGGAAATATTGTCTTTTTTTAAATAGAGTGTACTTGAAAAACTAATGCAATTATTATATAAACTCGTACTGGTTAAAACATAATGCAGTCTAATTTTATGACCTACAAACAAACTTCTCAATACTGCTTGAATATGATGGCAGTTTTGGAGTTAGCAGTTAATATGTATTACCAAAAATTTAATTCTTTGTGTTAATTACATCATATGTTTGGGCTTTTAACCACTGCAAATAAAGTGACTATTTTACAATAGGACCACCTACATTAAAAAGAAGTATAAAAGTTTATTAAACTATAGGTAATAGGACAACAATGCTAGGAGACTGAGGTTGTAAAATTTTAAAATATCTAAATAACCTTTGCAGATGTTAAGGCTTATTATGCATTAAAGACATGATCCTTATTTCTCATAACTAATAGACATTTCATATTTTTGAAACATTGCCTAATAAATAAACTTATTTTTAACCCAACAATTTATAACTTATTCCTCCTGTTTGCAATTGATGCCTCATAAATATTGTGTAGTATAATAACAAAATATAATGAATTACTGCGACTGACAAAAATCTGTTTATTAAAATGATCAGTATATAATTTAAAAACAATTAATACAAATTTATTTAAGAATGTAATATGAACATAAATTTGTCATATGTAATGTATTGTATGTACACACACACACACAAATAGTACAAAGTATTATAAAAATTTATATATATTTCATTAAACCATAATGACATCTAAATAAATAAACAAAAAGTTTCAAATTTTATAACTAATGTAGTCAAGTTCATTTGTCAACTATTTAATTTAGTTGTATCTCAATTATTCAGTCATGGCACAAGTATAAAATATTTGTAGTATTAATTGTGTTTAAAATAAGATCAACTCTATAAGTTGTTGCAGCCTTTAATTTAATAAAGATTTATTTTAAGAACACTGCACTGTGAGTAGTTGCACAATTCTAAAAAATTGTGCAACCTTTTCAAAATATTTATTACGATATCTAATAATACTACAACTAATCAAATCGATCTACATAGCTAGAACATTATCTAAAAAAATTAAATGATATGTAATCTGTATTATTAGCGATATATCTGAAAGAACCGGCAATTAATTCCGAAAGAAATTAAAAGTGTTATTATTTTCTTAAAATTCTCAAGTGTTAAATAAAGTTACTGAAATAAAGAGTTTGTCTATAAATTCCAGTATCTTAATAGTATATACGCAAATAAACACTGTAATAATAAACACTGGAAATTTATAGTTTCATTAAAAGAAATGTAAAAAATAGCCTAATAATCGTGAAAATGATTATTTATTTGTCCATGAACATGTATGCTTCATTAAAAGTAATTCATAATTCGTACTTTTTAAATACTATAAACAAAAAGGAACTTAACCAAAGTTGCAATACTAACTGACAACCACAAACTTACCATCTTTGACATTCTTTGAAGATTGAGATGATGATACTCCCGGTATAGTTTTCTCACTAGCACAGTACATTATTATACAGTTCACAAACTTTTACTACTAACTGTTTTTCATCTAGAACAATATTTTAAATTATTATACTAAAAATTATAAGATAACGCAACGCATCCGTTCGTAATGTGATGCACAGCGGCCATTCTAAATTCCGATTTGTAAATATGGCGTCATAGATAATAGATAATAAGTTTAAATTCATTTGAAAACTTTCTTTTTTTTTCGTTTATTCCAAATTATTAATACTTTTCATTCCATATTGTAATGATTTAGTTAACGGATAAAATATTATGATAAACTATTTATAAAGAAAATACTTTAATTTAGCCTAAACATGGATAGTTACAACAATATTAAGAAACAGCAGTTTGAGCGGTTTTACTGTTTCTTTCAAAAATAGAGAATTTTCACTGTTTTTAGCCTATCCGAAAAAGAATTATGAATCACCTAATAATTAATAAAAGTTCGTCTTACATTTCGTAGATACTTCCTATTTTTTATTAAAAATTGTTATCTTCAATTTACTAATCTATAGTTAGGCATTATAATTTAACTGTCAACTAAAATGTCACGTCTGTGATCAGTCATCAGTGATTAGATAAAACTTAAATTTGTGCTCAAATTCCTTTACATGAGACATTACCAACATTATTGTTTTCTAAAGCATATAACATAATATCAATAATGATGCAACATCAATACTGGGTAACCAAAAAGACTGTGTTAAAAAAATTAGGTACTAAAGAAGATGAATGTATTGTTTCTTCCGACGCTGAACTTGACGCTAAATTGGAATTATTTCGATCAATATCGGATAGCTGCCTCCAATTGCAACGAATATTAGATCAGTATCAAGAACGTGTTTGTGTTTTGGCTCAGGAAGAAAATTCTTTGGGAAAGTTTTTAAGGGAAGCGGGTAAAAGCACCGAAGCATCCGGAAAATATATGGTTTCTGCTGGTAAAGCTATTTCATATTCCGGCCAACAGCGTTTATCGGTTAGAAGCCCATTGCTAAGGTTATATCACGAGGTTGAAACATTTAGATGTCGCGCTATTAAAGACATGCGAGCAACAGTTTCTGCTATGGAAAAAGCTCGTATTGAGTACCGCGCTGCTTTAAGTTGGATGAAATCTACTAGTGCACAACTTGATCCTGACACAGGTCGAGGCCTGGACAATTTTCGCAAAGCGCAACGCCAAGTGCGAGAGAGCAAAAAAATTTTTGATAAACTTACCTTGGATGTCTTGCAAAAGGTAAATATAAAAGCTTACTGTTTTTAATTTAATACCTATCGCAAATATAGCGATTACATCAAAACTATCAATGAAAAAAGTAAAAGTGTTTAAAATTGCTTAGAGATATTAAAGCTAGTTAATTGTGATTTGTTATTAAAGGATACTGTGCTTAACCACAACATATTATATAAAAAAAAACTATTCCTTGAGATATGATAAAGAAGTTAAATGTCTCAACTAAAATTAGGTCTTTAGAGTATATGTGATTTAGCTGAATGTAAAGTAATTGATTCAATGGTAACCATTTATTTAATTTAAATGCCTTATGGTTAAATTTTGTTATCTATTAATCTTTTAAAATATAATATTGTTTTTTATTAAGTAATTTAATATAACTAAACCATTCTTTATGTTAATAACAATTTTAGATTGATCTCCTTGCTGCAGCCAGATGCAACATGTTCTCTCATGTTCTGTCTACTTACCAAAATTCCTTCTTAAACTTTTCTACAAAAGTAGGTCAGACACTATTGGCCACAATAGATTCAATGAATGAAGCCCCTCAGTATGAATTCTGTATTCTGAAGAGCCTCCAAGAAGGAGATATTAATCAAGAGGACATTGCTTCTAAAGATAAAGATCAAATGTTATTTTTCCAGGTAATATTACTAATAAAATTAATAATTAATTGGAATTAGATTAGAGTTACACATAAATATTGTTTTAAGAATAAAAGTTCTCATATAGTTTGCTTACCAAACAAATTATCAGTAGCAAAGTGAATGTACACATAATTTTTTAATTTTGTTTTTGTATTTTTTTAAGGATGATTATAAAGATGAAACGCCTGATAAAGCTAAAAAGGAAAGTACAAATATTAAAACGGAAAATGAAAACCAACCGTCCATAGAAAATAATGATGAACCAACAACTTCCAATGAACTCATTAATACAAATTTTGTTGAACAAAATACCAGTGCAGATATGCAGAACATAAGCTCTGATTTAGAAGGCATTCATTTGGATTGTGGTGACCTGCCTGCAAATTTTGGATCTTTTATGCCGTCACAACTTTTACAAGTATGTACTTATTTCTAATTAATTTCAGAATACAAATTTAATTTTTTTTAACAATATTTAAAAAATATTATATTATGTTCTAAGTATTAATGGTATTTAAAAAACATAGTCATAACAAATTCCATATGATGAAAATGTACCACTATAATGTCAATTTCTTTGTGGCTTTTCTTATTAAATTTTTTGGTGATGTTTTATTAAGAAGCCATATTATAACAAATATAAAGTAATAAACTGGATTCAAATATAATTAAATAATTAACAGAGGACAAACAATAGGCAAAAATGGTTATTGCACTAAATTACTTAAAGAATATATTCATTAAAAAAAATTAAGATTTTACTTGTTTTTGACAGGTACTAAAAATATAATTAAATTTTTCAGGAATTTAATACATCTATGTTTTTGGAAAGGCCCCTTGCTCCTCTCAGTCCTAATAATACAGCTGCTTCTACATCACACCAATCTGAAACACAGTATCCAGTAGCACCAAAGAAAGAGGATAAAGCAGCATGGTTTAAACTATTTGCAGAACTTGACCCTCTGGCAAATCCTGATAACCTTCCTGGTTCTAATCATAATCAGAGTCATGCTGCTTAATGTATCACTCAATGGGTTGCCATTTAATTACTATAACCTGAATGTATTTAAATATTGGTGGTAAATAGTCAAATGACATTTGCATTAGTGTTTTTGTAGCAAATCTTAGAACTTAAAAGAAATCAGACAATAACCAATAATTTTTCATTTTAGTGAAATTAATTTAAATTGCTAATTTTATAAGGCAACCCTGACATGATTTTTTTAATCTATTTAATATGTGTTACTTTCAAAATATATGCATTGTTAGTTCACAACCATCATTGTATTAAATTGAATAATAGGTATTTATAAACTCATGAAGTATATGATTGTAGTGATCTTATAGACATTCCATTACTATGTATATCTGATATCTATATAATCTATTTTAGTTTGGATAGAAATTTGCTAGTTAGCTGCATTATTTAAGGGAAAAATTTGCTTTTACATTACAAAGTATAAAAAATCCTTATACTGAATGGGTATAGTTTTGATATTCTCATGTAAAGCATCTAACAGTCCTTATAACTTGTAAATCCATTAATGAATTTACATGTATATTAATGGTAATTAGGGCATAAATCCCCATTTCCACTTTAGACTAGATAAATTGTATTGAGGTTTCGTTTTATCTTATAAACTAAAACATGATGCTGGCTTTTGAAACAATGGTATCACCAACTGAACTCCACAATTTTGTAAACTCAACATGTTGCCCCAGAACAGGATCAGGGACTTCAAGGTTACGAGGCAAACAGCTAAAGTACCATAAATTGTTTTACCTACATCTATTTTAACATTATAGAAATTAAAACAACAGCCTTGTTCAACCTTTGTGACCTATAACACTAAAAAAGTTAAGTATGATATAAGATTTTAGTTCTATTCAATAGGATCTTAGTTTAAAAAAGTATGATGCTGCCTTGTTTTTGATAATAAGACATCCTAATAACTTGTATGTCTATAATTTACAGTAATAGTTGCAACTTAGCTTTATAGTCTAGAGTAGAATTATTTAGCTTTTCTTTATAATAAGGAGGAGGACAACCTCAATATATTGGACAAACATAAAAACCAAAGATTATTTATAATATTTATTGGAAATAACTTTTGTACAATATAATCATTGTATTTTTATCAAATGTATGGACAAATAAATTTTATTTGCTACTAATTGTTTTAAAAGTACATATGAGTATGTAATTTGATATAATTTAATTCCAATTTTGTTTACAATAAACAAAATGTCTAGTCATCAGAAACAAATTATTCATCTAATGTTAGAAAAATTATTTAACTATTTTTAAAAACTATTTAAATTGTGTTTAAAAAAAAACCAGGAAAAAGTTTTGTTGTGCAGCAATATTTCTACTAAATACTTAAAAATCATAATAAATAGTCAAAAATTTTAATATTTTTTTAAGGAAATCACACTAAAAACTAAAACTGGCGCCTAAGTCTCAAAGTTATTTACAATGTAATGTAAAACAATTAAAAAATTCTCAAAATCATTCAGGAAATATATATAAAATTACTTTTTGACTATATTCACAAACTGTCTTTATTAAAGTTTATGTCTAAGTTCAAATTTGTTTTACTTCGCTTCCATAATAAGTTTTAAAATTGAATTATAAACTCCTAATACAAGTTAAACATTTTTTATACATAAACCATATTTATCTGCCCAAATTACTATACTTTGCATAATTACTTTAAAAAAGTTCATACACGAATTGTGATATTGTTTCCTGAAGAAAAATCAATTTTCTCTTAATGTTTTTATTAGTTAACTAACTCAAAAAACATTGAGATAATTCAATTCAATTCTTGGGTTAATGGCTTCTACTGCTCAACGCAATAATTTCACCAATGACTTGTGATGGTGACAATATACACAGGGGATAGAAAATTGATCAGTATAAGAGTGAAATTCTACCAAAATGGAAGAGAATCCAGAACTTTGGCGACAAATACCCAATCCTAAAACAAAAGACAACACAAACATATATCATGTATTACAGTAACTAATCAAAGTTATTTATTTTAAATATAT